>JAWWEN010018196.1:0-20167 GCA_035582955.1 Sycophila texana | reverse complement strand
GTGTGTGTGTGTGTGTGTGTGTGTGTGTGTGTGTGTGTGTGTGTGTGTGTGTGTGTGTGTGTGTGTGAGGGTGTGTGAGGGTGTCGAAGGAAATGGAAGTGTCGCGAAGGGTGAAACAATAAAATTATATCTGGAGCGCGTTCTGAGAGAGAATCGCTTGGCTAAGTGTATTATTACGTGAAATATCGATTCGTCGGAGGCAACCGGTTGTGAGAATTTTTGAAAAAAAGAAAAAAAAAGGAAAAAAAGACAGATTTTTTTTTTAAAGAGCACGTTCGGTCACGATCGGGCGAAAATTATGACGGCAAAGTGATACTCCATGTTTTATTCACTTACTGCAAAGCGTATTTTGCTGCGAAAGCTTTAAAGCTTTTCCCCGCGGATGATTTGTTGCGCTCGGTGATACAACACTGTGAAAAAAAAATTAACATGTTTCATTTGTTCAGTAACGAGATAATTTTAACATGAAAATTCTTGACAAATGAAAAAAATGGTACTGAAATTATTTATGAATCTATTTTGAACGGAATTAAAAAACGATTGTTTAGTTGTCGACTTAGTTGATTAAATAGACGATTATGTATATCTTGTCGTTATAAACGATTGATTAATTAAGTTTGATAACATACTCTTGTCTTTAATATTGAGGTACGTATCAATATTAGTCCAATGTTTATTCAATTAATTTCCTCTATTTCTTTGACAGTTCCCATTTTATCGTACTAATTAATCTTCAGTGTTGATCCGATACTGTACAATGTTTATAAAATATTGTGTCAATATATAATTTTATGAATGAAATGTCATTTAAAAAAGTATGAAATTTTTGTCTCTATAAGTACAATTTTTAATTGATTTTTTTTATTACGTTATTGTGTTATTTAAGCTGCCTGTACTATTCCGATTATAAATGTAAGATTAGAAATCAAGTTTCAGGGGCATGCGCTGATATTACGTTGAATTACGCGCGAAGCAGCAGGATAATCCGCAATAATGGCGTTGAATGCAAACATTAATTTCCATTGGAGGTAAACTTCGGCATTCAACGTACAAAGTTTAATAACTAATTTTGTTACAATATTCCTCATTGATACATTCGAATTGTTACACGCAATTAACTTCAACTGAATCCAATATTAAATGTTGAATTTCGCGTAAGAAAATATTAATTTTTCATAACTTTGAGATATCACTGTTCTATTTTCATTTCGGTGAAAATAAAAAACTATTTATATTCCCATTTTTCCTTTTTAAATCCTTCTCAATGGATGCATTTTATGCATGGCAAATATTTGAAATGTCAGATAAGGTATTGAAAAGATTTTAAAATAAAAATAAAATCTCGTTTTTGAAATTTTCCAACAGTTGCCGTTGTTCCCATTTTCAAACTATAACTATTAAAATTTCCTACAAAATGTTACTTTACGATCGTAGAAAAGTAACTACATCTTAAATTTTCAATTACCTTTTATTTTCAGAACTGAAATTACCAATTACGTTTTTATTTTTAGTAATATCGATGCGTTAATTATAGGTTTGCACACAAAAAAAGTTCATTACGCGCGTTGCAGTCTTCTTTTTTTTTGTAAAATTTTATTTTAACATTTACGATCGATCCGGGCCATTTTCAGGATTAGAAAAACGAGTACTAACCAAGCAATTAGTAAAATCGAGTGCAACCAAGTGCAAAGGGGCAACCTGCGCGTTACGGAAGTTCGTTCGTTCTCCCGTAAAATTCACCGAGCGTGCTAAAAAATTTCGATCTCCAGCGGCGAGAAAAAGCGCCCCCTCAGAGAAAGAGGGAAAAATTCACCTGAGTAGAAAAGCTGAATCGAATGAAAATCTGTGGCCGAATTTCTTTTGACATTTATACAATTTAGCGTTTATTAAAAAATAACTTTTCTGCCACCGAACACGCCTTTGTAGTTTTAAAAATTTGACCTTTTGTAACAATGGAAATATTTTATTTATTACTTTCTATTTTCGGTAGAATTTAAAATTTTTTTTCTCTGCACTACGATGCAGTTATAATCATAAAAAACTTGAACTAATAAAATAAACGTCTATTCTTATAAAAAAAAAAAAAACGTAAAAAGTTTTTTTGTGTACCATCAAAGTATTTTAAATAAAAGAAAGTATATTACATCGCAGTGAATTTTTAAGAGTGTAATTCAGGCTTTCAATTAAACAAAATAATTTTTAATTATTGCTTACAACTTATCTGAAATCAAAAATATCTTGAAATATTAATGACTAAAAAATGTCTTTATACATTCATATAAATGTAATAAAATTTTCAAAATTAATTTATCTTTAAATTTAAAAAGAATCAAGAAAGTTTCTTTCTCATCAGGACCCTTCATTGCTTATCACCAAAAATATCCAAACAATAAAGAAAATGTCTCCATCCCAGCGAATTTGCTTTTTCTAGTCCCTCCCAATGATCGTTCGTTCCTATCGCACTGCAAAAAAAGAGGGTCAGCCGCGCAAAATCTCGGCTCCTCCCCCCCCCCCCTCGTCCGCGTCGTCGATAGAACAAGTAAAATAAATAGAGCCTCAGCAGAACAAAACGAAAAAAAGAAAGAAAGAAGAAAATAAAAAAAGCTTCCGAGTGTCTCCGTGCCGTGACATCGGATTTGAAACTTGCCTCACGTGCCAGCAACCTGTCGACTCTGCTCGATCGAGCCGGGGCTCTTTATCGCCTCTCTCGCCGGCGATAACTAAAATTCCGGACGGCGCGCATCCCTCGGGCTGATAATGAAACTGGCGCGGAAGCCCATAAGCCCAAGATTGACGCGCGGGAAGGAATAAAAAGGGGGAATAAGGATGGAAGAATCGCCCGGAGCTTCGTTTGCCTCGGCAGCGCGCCGACTGACTCCCCCTGGGGGGTCGTCCTTGCGAAATTCCTCCCCCGGACCGGGGTGGAACGTTTACGAGGCCGAGCGGGCCAATTTTTTCGATTATTTCCCGACGCTGCTTCCATTCGAGCGCCGCCAGTGTTGCGCGGTTAATTGCTTCTGGATCGGGAGTGCGGTGTGCTTTGATGGATGACGCGAGACCACTTGGATGCGGCCGCGCGATTTTCGCGGGTATAAGTGCGGGGATTGTTTTGTGTCGGTGGCTTGATTGCTCGTGGGCGAAAAATTAATTTTTTTTTTCTTGCTATGGGTTGGGCAGTTGAATGACGGTAATGAAAGAATCGATAATTTTTTTTCTATTTTTCTTCATTTTGGGGCTTGAATGGGCGGGCGATTAGAATGCATTGAGATCTGGTATTTGGCGATTGATGTTGTGCAGGTAATTAATCATTGGAATTTTTGTGTTTCTGTGACTCAGCTGTGTATATTGTTTTTTTAGTCCGGTTAACTACTAGGAGTTTAGACTAAAATAGAGTAGGTTAATATTTTATATTAGAAAGTGTATTATGATAACAAAATTACATTATATAAACTAAAAATAAAATAAATTATAAGACTATTATATAGCTAGTAATGAAATTCTATCAAATAAATAGTGCAATGAGGAATGTTCATAAAAAATAATAGACTTAAATTAAATACTCATTTAGTTTGATGCATCATTTAATTTACAAAATAATAGTTATCAAAACTAGACGATATGAAAAAGATACTAATTTAAGATCAAATTGAACTCTTTTAAGGTCAAATATTTTTCTAAAATAAATTTTTCGGATAATACACGAATATCTTTGGAACAACCTCTTTTAGAAGATAAAACCGAAATTGACCAAATTTATCATCTTTTTTTGTTACTGCCATTGGCTATTCTTTTAAACGGAAATTTGATAAGCTGAAAAACGTATGACATACATTTTAGACTAGGCATTTTAAATGTTATAAATTTAACATTGTGGATTTTCATGTCGATGTAACGAATGTATTTTAATTCTCTTATAAAAATTCATCGCAACATTTAAACAACACGATTAAATAACTCTTATTTTATGGATTTCAATATTGCTCAATTGAAGAAACGGCTATGATAACTGTTATTTATGATTTAATTTGTTATTTTACAGCAGCTCATTATTTCATTAAAATTAAAGAGTATGGCTATTCTTTTATTAAATTTTTTAAATGGAAATTTTCATATTCTTTTTTTTTAAACCGAATAAAATCATAATTGCTCATTGTATATTTATCAATTTCATTGTTAAACCATTTTATTTTTAAATCTCGTCCGATATTTTTTTTAAATGTCATGGCCCTTACGCTTAAAAAAAATATAATTCATCAAGCGATACGTCTATGTAGATATACGTCAACCTTTAATAAAATTATAACATCGTAAAAATACATTTATATAAAAAAAAGTATTAAACAATTAATTATCAATACACCAAACTCAATCCTCCAAATTGAGAATCCTGAAAAGATTCACATCGACGACTCTACACTCGAAAATTCTATTATACAGCCGAGTAAAGCAGTCGCCTAGGCGCGCTTCAATTTGATTTTAGAGCTCGTCTCGCGCCGCCGAGAGAAAAATAATCAATGCATCTGATTTCGCGGAAGAGCGGAGACGCGCGAAAGAAGAGTCGCGTAATTGAAAATTACTTCATTTTGTCGTGCGACGGCGCGTCGTCGACCGGAGGATTGAAGGCGGGACAAAGGGAGGAGGAAGGGGGGGGCACACTTCATTACCCGGCATTTGCGAGCGGCCGAAAGCTTGCAGGAAATCAAAACGCGGAACTTCCGGCGACGACGCGATAACCAACTTTTCGTGCACGCGAGCCTTGAGAGCCGATAGAGGCCTCCTTTTTCACGATTTTATTCGACCGTATAAAAGCGCTTTCGATTTGTCGCCGTTTAAGCGCCTTTGTTGTGCTGCCTTTCATTTTATTTTTTTATTATTTTTTTTGTTTTTGTTCTAAATGCGTGGGTTTGGTAGAATTGTCGGTGATATATATATATATAAGGTTTTTTTGTGATTGAATAACGAGATTGAAACGTCTAATTTAATATATTTTAAAGATATAACGATAAGTGAAGGATTGCAGGTAAATTCAACGTAAATTTATTTAAAAAAACGGTTGTTTCTTATTAATTTAGTTAGTTATATTTAAATTAATTTATGATTGATATTGATAAGGAGCGATCATATAACTTATAACAAAAAAAAACCCGCATCGAAAATGTCAGTTTTATCAGTCATTTAGCTACGAGTCGCTTTTCAATTTATCTTTCGCAAAATTTTACAAATAGCTTTCGACATACTCACATGCAACTGCACGCAGCTTTTAAACCAACAGAGATTTTTTAACCCAACCAAGCTCAAATTAAAAATCGCTTCGAGATCTTTAATTTCAACCACTGCACTGAGAAAAAATTCTAGTAAAAATTACTATTCTGTCTAGAAAAGTGGCCACAGACTGTCATGTAGTGGCAAAATTACCATCCTGTATTATAAATTTTACTAGAAAATATACATTTTACTAGAATTGTGGTGAAGTTTCCAATAAATAACTCTAGTAAACTTTACAATACAAGATGGTAATTTTTCCAATACAGGATGGTAATTTTTCGACTACATGACAGTCTGTGGCCACTTTTCTAGACACGATAGTAATTTTTGTTAGAATTTTTTTTCAGTGTGATATGGCTTTAAGATCTCGAGGCTCATATGTTCGACCGAAGACTAGACGCGCATTATTCACTCGACGTAGTCTCTCTCATCGTGAGGGTCGATATAAGCACTTCTTTCATTACCTGACCAAAGCGTAAGGGAAATTTGTGCTCTCCCGAGCTTTTATGCGAGAGAAAAGACCGGAAGTAGGAAGCGACTCGCGCACACTATCACGTATCTCTTCACCCTTCCATAGTTTCACTGCCGCGTTTTACTACGTCCCGTGGAGCGAGGGTTGCGTATAAATATTGCTTGAAATTTAATGCCCAAGCACTTACCTTCCGAGTCACTTTTATATCATCGCGAAAAGATTGCCAGCTTTTGTGGGAGAGCAGGAGGAAAAGGTTCGTTACAGTCTTCACGTTTAACGTTAAGTCTCTTTTTACCTAAGGTAATGCCATGCCTTATATGGTTATATATGATTACGAGGTATTAAATGTCATTTAAAATTGTAAGCTTCGAATTTATTATTCATAAATGAACGATTTGGAAGGTAATGTGTGTGAGTAACGATTGCGAGCGAACAATACTGCTAATCAGAGATGCAACTGGTGCATTTCCGCTGCCTTATATAGCCCCTTGGCCTTTACGATCAGATTATCATCGTAAGAGGTAGGGATGGTAATATTTAGGAAAATCTGACTTGAACATGATAATTCTATATGGAAAAAATAGAAATGGATCTGC
Source organism: Sycophila texana (assembly GCA_035582955.1). Lineage (NCBI taxonomy): Eukaryota > Metazoa > Arthropoda > Insecta > Hymenoptera > Eurytomidae > Sycophila > Sycophila texana. The sequence continues at coordinate 13,834 of JAWWEN010018196.1, read as the reverse complement.
TTGTTTTATACATTGAGAAAATTTTCTTATAAATATTATGGTGAAGCTCCCTATATGAAAATTACGCGAAGAAACGGAACCGAGAAACGGAGTCTAGAAATTTTTATGGAAAAATCATTTTTACCGGAATATTAGACCTTTGGTGAAGCTTTTTAATTTTTAGAAGAAAAGCTCTGTAAAAATTACATGGATTTTCTCGTAAAAATTACACGGATTTTCTCGTAAAAATTACTTATAAAAATTAAAAAAGCTTCTCCAAAAGTTATAGTTTCAGGTAAAAGTTACAGGGATTTTTTCGTAATAATTTCTCTCGTCTCTTACGTAGTTTTTATGGAGCTTCGACGTAACTTTTAAATTCCAGCATTAAATTGACAACTACTATAACTACATTTATAAACATTGTTTAGAACAATTTAGTTATAGTTGCTGAACCGTATTTAGTCTGAAGTTACTCATTTACTATTTAGATTACGTTTTTGTTTTTGGTTCTTGATAGACAAGAATCTTTCGATTACAATTTGCAAGTCTTATCAGAAGTATGTATGTCTGGTGCATCTCTCAACAGAAAAAACATTATGTAACAACAAATCGTTGAGTTTCGATTACAAAAAAAAATTTAAAACGTGATAAGTCAGTTTTACAATTTTAAACAGTGGGGTAAGATTTACTTAAAAAATAAAAGCTAATTAAATAATAATTATTATATTTAAAATGTGTACTTTCTCTATGTTATCGTGCTTTCAGTAAGTTTTGCCAGGCAGTGCGGCTTTTTGTTGTTAGTAGATTCCTTACGGCCAAGAAACTAATAAAATTTGCATACAACTTTTGTGAAACAAAAAGAAGGCATCTGCTTCATTCTCTTTGCACAAATTGTCTCAAAATAGTAAAAAACGCGCTTCAAAGCTATGCAAATTCGGAGCTCGAGAGGTTTAAGTGCACGGCAACATTTGTTACGCTACGAGGAAGCAATTTTTCTTTGACGTCGAAAGCAGACTTTTTTAAATAAGAAAATCGTGCGCTACTATGCGACCTTTCACTTTAAATCGCGTCCCGCCACTATGATACATGATACGACGTCATTTAACTAAATTAGACTAATTAAATTAAGCATTCATTAATTTAATTGCAAGTGATTTTACGTTTGTTTTTGTGCTGAATTCTGTACTTATAGTGAACTGATTTTTTTCACGCTAATTAATTTTGATCACGTTTGATCTTGCGATTCAATTATGTTAAGGTAAAATAAGTTAAAAAGCCAAATTAACTTAAAATAATCGTCATATAAATTTTATAGCGAGTTAAAACACCGATACTCGTGAAATTCCAGCTATCAAAAATTCATGTTTCTTAATCTGTAAATCAGTTATATATAAATGTAAAATTAATACTTAATTTATTAAATTAACGATTAAAAAAAACAATTGTCTCTTAAATAATCGATGAAGCAATATATATACGATCCACAAATCAAACGCCCGAGTGCACTCTCCAAATTACCAAATACACTTCTCCGAAGCAAAAAAGCAAACCAACGAGCTCCTCTGCTAATGCCGTCAATAGACACGAATCCGCTACGCGAGTACATCAATCGCACCTCCGCAGTGGCAAAAAAAAAAAAAGAAAATCTCGACCTATAAAACACCGACTCACTCGCACAACCGCAGTTTGGTACACGCATGGATTTAAAGATACTCGGCGAGAAGAAATAATCAAGCAAAATTAAACAAACGCACACTTTTACATGAGTATGTATATATATACATACGCATATCATGTGTATTATATACGCGAACATGTGCGTGTATGAGTGTATACATATGATGGATATGAAAGTGCATGTGCATTAATGCATTATGTATTAACATCTGTGTGTATGTATGTGTATATGTATGTGTGTATGCATGTGTGTATGTGAAAGAGTATATTATAAGTATGCGTGGATACCGAGTGCGCGCTTGTCTTCGTGTGCATATATGCGTAAATGAGAATCCGCGAAAATGTGTGTGTGCACACATATTCACCACAGTAGTGAACTCTCGGTCCGATGCGCCTCTCGGTGAAGGGCTTGATCGATAACCTATTTTTTCGTCTGGCACGCCGCCAGAATTCCCCGTGAGTGCCTCGTATTCTTTGACGCGCGGATGAAGGCGTGCACCTACGCCTCCATCCGTACCCAGCGGACTGCTTCTCTCATCCGCGGCCGCGCCAAAGGCACAGGTCGGCTTCGAAACGTAAATGTATATATATACATACATATATACACACGTATATATACATAACTAGTCGAAGCTTTTCGCGCCCCGGTCGATTTTCCGCGGGCGGAGGGTGGTCCGATTTTTCGCCGCCGAGAGGAAGAGAGAATAGCTCCGGGTGGCGAGGGGCAAGGGGTGAGGAAGGTGGTTAGTGGGAATCGATTCGAGCGAGGCGCTCGGCGGGCTATCTTCGGAAACCTGAGATATTCATATGGCGCGGGGAGTCGATTTCGGAGCCGCGCCGAAGGTACGAGCGCGCAGGAGGTTGAGCCTTTCTTTTTTTAATGCAGCGCGAGAGGGAAATTATTTGTATTCCTCTGGGCTATTGGAATTTCTGTCGATATCTCCTTGGCGTTTTGTGTTTAAAAGTTGGTGTTTCGAAAAGTTGCATTTTGTACTATACTGATGCGTGTAGGGTAAGATGATTAAATAAATTATTTGTTGTGGTGGGGCTGTGGGATTTTCAGTTTGAATTACAATTCTGGCTTTATTTTGTGGTAAAAAAAAAAGTTAAGGCTAAATCTATAAAATTTATAATAGGTACGAATAATAAATAAATAGATGTAGGATTGTAAATTTAATTTGTTGATTGTTAAATATCTTTTGTCAGTGAGCAAATCTTTGCGCTTGTGCCACTCTAATAATAATGGTAAAATTGATTTTCCTTTCAAGCTTTATGAAAGAGACATTAATTAGTTAATTATCAGTCGACTTTTGTTTATGAAAGTTATATGAAAGGTTCATTGCCCCATAAAATTTATTAAGCAATATTGACAATCAATAGGTCAACTGATCCACGACGCCAGCCACACACTTTTTTTTTTAATAATAAAAAAGGTGAACTTAATTGTATTAAAAATACAATAGAATTTTTTCTTTTTACTACTGGCTCATGGATTGTATTATATTAAGCTCAGAATTTTATTATCACTCCATTCGCGTTGATATACGTAAATACATATTCAATTTAAAGGAAGTTATATTTCATATAAAATAATAAAAAATAACGAGTGGCCTTAGTAAAAATATAATAAAAAAAATATGTCTCTCCCTTTTTCATTATTAACTTGATGATTTCATTAAATGCCCTTGACTATATATGCATCCTAATTTTATTTTCTATCAAATCACCCAAAATACATTTACATGCTAATTTAATAAATTTCTGTAAGACGGTGCCTTGAAAACGTAATACTTATACTATTATCTATAATAAATTCCTGATGTAATTTGATTCTCCTTTCGCGTGTGCGAAATGCAATTGCGTAATTGCTTAAAAAAAATTTATCTCCCTAAAATAAAGTATGTACCGCGCATAATCCCCTCGAGTTGAAAACCCACTTGGAAAACCGCTACTGGCGCGAATCTTTTAAACATGAAGTTAATCCCACCTCCTCGACACTCGGTCGAGCAGTGGTGTTGAATATGATAACGTATGCTGGATCAGCGTCCGAGCCGAAAGTAGTTCAGTGTAAATATAATCGCGGGGTGATTCTTTTTTTCTTCCTCATTGAAGTTGGCGTTACTTCGCGCGATGGAAAAGTAATTTGAATTAAAGATTTAAAAAAAAAGGAACTTTCTGGGCAAAAATTGGGTCATTAGGAGGGAGTAGCATGATATCATGGAATATGCTGGTTATTGCGAGAATCTGGTTGACTTGAGAATTAATAAACAGACGATGGTATTGTGGATACCATCACGAATTTTTTCGCCGCTTTCATATGGAAGTTGTACGTATTATGTGACCTTGAGGAAAAAAGCTCTTCTCGTTAAGTTGTCTGCATGGATATTGTTCATTTGAATGGTTAATGTTCGTTAAGTAGTTACAGACCAGCATTAACTACACGCTAGAAAAATCCCTTACTGTGTTTAAATGCGCTAACTATAGGAGTAACATTAACGAATAATTATTACTCTGATTAATTAATTAATTATATTAATAATTAAAGTTTTCTCGCTCGAACTATCGATAGTAGCTCTCTTCTTTGATAATGATTTTTCACGTAATTTTTACGACGCGTTTTACCATAATTTTTACGAGTGAATTCTCTTCGCAGTGTATGTATCTTTTTGAAAGCTTTGTATTCTCTGTTATTATCTTTATTCAAAGAAACAATTCAAATGAAAAAAAAAGTAAAAAAAAAAAATTGTGAACCTTAAAGTTGTAATCTACTTTTAAATGTAAATGTAATGTACTTATCTCGTGACTGCATGTAAGCTTTTTTTTTATAAAAGGGTATAAAAAGCTTAATTATTTTGAAATATTGAAATATGTTATGAAACAATTCACCTATAAAGAAGTTTGAAAATATCTTATCAATATAATGACGAACGTAAAGCTTAATTTTTTCAGCTATAGAGGTGCTAGATTGGGAAATGATATTTCTACAGCGTAATTACTTGTAAGGAGCAGGCTAATTTGAATTTCAAGCTTGCGGCTGGGCTCGAAGTTACGAGGGGATCAGCACATTCCTCCTACCTCCGTAGCGTCGGTGAACAAGGCGGTGGCGATATTTTTATTCGTAACATCTCGAAATTCTATTGAATGCGTGTTTCACGATCTTGGGAATTGAATGCCTCAATACCTGTTGTAATCGAATAGGGTAATAAATCGCTGAATGTATCTTAATGATTCGACCGATTAAGGAAAAATTAATGATCTTAATTCACATTCGTTAGCTTAATTCTCTCAGCATTTTGAAGCAATAAGATATAACGTAATGCACACATTATTTCTGTAAGGTTTTAAGAGAAGCTTTCTATTTAATATTTGCATTCATAAAATTTATGCCTTTAAACAGAGTATTATGTACAAGATTTTAGGAGTTTACTAAATTTAATGGAATAGTTGAAAGTCTTAGCATGAAAAGCAAAAGATTGTAAGAACATGTTAAAAATCAAAAGCAAGTGAGCTTTCATTATTTATTGAAAGTTAAAAAGTTAAAAAGTAGAAATAGTAATAAAATCTATGATTTCAAGATTCTCATCAATATCAGTAGCATTAAAACGCATAAATAAATTTAAAGAAATTATTTATAATACTTCAGAGCAATATGTATAGAATTAAATTAAGTTTATTTCTGAATTAATTTATTATTATTATATAATAGTATTTTATTTTTCTAATTACACACAAGACTTGTATCGAAGGAATATACTTGGACAAAGCAATTAAGAAAATCATAATTTTCCATTCATAGTTTGTAAGTAGTATTATAGATGTTTTTTACAATGTTGTATAAATCTTTTATAAAAAGGTATTTTACTCGTATAATTTTTTAAATAAATAAATATCTCTCTAGAAACTCAAAACTCTTTCTAATCCAAAATTATATTAAAAAAATAGGCAACTAAAACTCTACTGCCGGAGAAATATAGGATTTTCGGGCATGACAATTCGATTCGACGATGCAGAGAGCCGAGGAAAGTTTCTAAGCGCCGTCGTCAACAGCGTCGAGCAGCACTCAAAGACAGCGCACTTCAGACGAGTGTTGCCTAACCGAAATCGGGCCTTATATCCCACTCGACATATTATGTTCTTCAGTCCGATCGATAAGCTTTTGGTAAACTTCACTTGACCAAATTTTGAGAAAAATAAATTTTCCTCAACTTCGCTTTCGTGAAAAGCTTTCCCATACCGAGCGAGTCGACTAGAAAAAAAACCTTTAAAATATTCGAATCACCGAACTCCGGATTACTCGAGTCGACTTTTCAAGTTCACAGTCGAAGAGTCTGCATTCGACGTTGAAGAGAGATTTCAGTTATTTTCAAATTATTTTTTTTTACTTTAAACTATTTATCTTAAGAATGAATAATGTTTTCGGAATATAAATCTGAATTCTTTTGTTAAATTTACTAGAAGGTCACTCTAAAAATGTGATAAATTAAAAATTAATCATGGGATGGTTAATTATACTACAGAAAAATGTTTTAGAAAATCGTTTAAATATTTAACTATTTTTTTAATGTTTAAACAAATTGTAGTAACGATTTTTTTTATCAGTCTTCCGGTATTTCTAATTATTCACGTTTATCGTTTTCAATTTTCTATAAACAATATCTGGCTGTTATTAATTGCATACAGTAAGTTCTTAGAATTTAATTTCCTATCCTTCCAAGACACGAATAACTAGCAGCATACATCTTACAATTTTTTTTTTCATTTATTCTATGGACAAAAAGCCCTTTAAATACAAAATACAAAATACAAAGATTCAGGATAGAATAAAAATAAAATAATTAAATTAAAAAGAAATCGTTAAAGAACTCAAGGAAGTTTCGAATTCACCTATAGTACGTTTAAGTTTATTATATCACGATAAAATATTTATACAACTGAAATTTTCATTAAAATTTTACTCCTGCATTTGAAATTGCCAGGATTTATTTCCCCGAGAAATAAAATTCTCCGCGGCACACAATTTCAAATGACGCGTGCTTTGACGATCACTAAAATCTTACCATAACTAAAGGACCTCGGACCTCAGCTCACCAATTTGCCGCCGCCCGGAGTCTCACGCAATGTGCTCGAGAAAATCATAACGACGGCCATGGAAAAAAAAACCACCCCTCTCGGTACCCCACGAACGACGTATGGTTTCACGTCCCACGAAATCTGCGTATTATACTTTGAATCTCTCTCTCTCTCTCTCGCTTTCTCTCTCTCTCTCAGCTTTTATGGATGCAAGAATAGCCCGATCTATACGAGCTCGCCTCTCGACCCCGAGACCGTATCTTTTTATTCTTCTCTCTTTTTTTCCCTCGTTTTTTTTCGTGTCGAGCATATAAAAAAAAAGCTCGCGCTCCGACAGACCGGCTCGGGCTAATGTTACGGCGCGCGAGGAGATCGCTGCACTTAAGAAATAAAAGCGACGCGTGACTCGCTTTTCTTTTTTTTTTCGTTGGCGAAATTTGGCTCACTCTCTAGATTTCTCACTTTCTCTCTCTCTCTCTGTGTATATGTGCATGTCAATATCTCTTTCTCTTTCTAGCGTCGCGATAAGAGCTTTTTATAGCTGGTAATTACACGATGTTAGGAGCAAGAATTAGATTTCGTTATTTTGTTACTGGCTTTTTGTTTTAATGTTTACAGTTTTGATTTATGTGTAAGCTGCCCCGATTATAGTTTTTATGACTCTCGCATTTTATATTTACCGAGCAGATGGTAATTTTGGAGATTTACGCGATACTTTGACTTTGAGATATGAAATAATTACTTTGTCCAACGAATACGTAGTGGGAGTTATTTTATTCAGACACGGTGCAAGTAGTAAGAGAACCGTAAAAGTTGTGTCTTTTTTTTGTTTTTTATCTTTTTGATTTTTTTCTTCTATACTGTTCATTACATTTGAAGTGAATATGATGTTTTAATAACAATGATAATTCAAAATTTTCTAACAAGAAATAACATCTCTGTTAATGTGATAATTTGTTTAAACAATTGTTTTACAGCTATGTAGAAAATTAAAATTTATTGTAAAAATATTTTGTATTTATTGTAAGAGTTTTTGTTATCATTAGTTAATTGACTTATTTAAGGAAATTATTGTTACAATAACATTGTAGTTAGATTGTAATTACTATATAAACGATAATTATTTTACAAATTAGAGAAGAAATTTTTTTGCCAAAGAGTCTGTAAAAATATTCTACTTATATTCAATATGACTAGCCAACCAGTTAATTAATTAGAAATTAATTTATAAAATTTAAACGATAAATGACATGAAAAAGTAATTAATTATTGGCAGAGGATAAAAATAACTCGTAATCCTTATGCTCGGTACTACAAATTATTTTTGTTTTTGTTTTTTAAGCACTATTTTTATTGGAGCAGCATTAAATAATATGTTTTGCAATGTTACACGATCAAGTTGTCAATCAACCTGATAACCACTTCCACCTCATTGCATTCGAGTTACGGGCTCTTAAGTATGTTCACTGAATTAAATTCGAATTAAAGGACTTTAAGTGCGTCTACGTTCACTTAATTAATTATCCAAGCTGAGCAAGTTAATGCGGACGTATTCCTGCGAATGATGTGATTATTGAACATAAAAAAAACTACATAAATTTAAGAGATTTCATAAAAATGAATAAAATTTAAGTAGTTTTTTTTTTTAATTTACAACTCCTTAATCAATTCTAAATCCTACAACTCTTCAGTTCTAAATGACATAAATTATCAACAATTTCATGCATACTAAATTCGGTAGATCCACGAAAACTTTTTCAAAGTATACCCATGCAACTAAAATTGAGTTTTCCTCTCGTGAAAAATACGAAATCTCCGCATTCGATCGACGCAGGGACACAGAGAAGAAGAGCAAAAAAGACAAGAAGCAACTGCGCGGTGTCCAAATTTGCCGGGCGAGCCTCCTCGTAGTGCTTAAAACCAAGCTGTCGTCAATTTTTCAGCGGCCCTCAGCAGCCGGTCCCTCTTGGCCCGGCGGGTATATTCCCTACGGCGATTGAATTAAGCGGCTCGGTGATTTTTCGCGCGCGCAACAGCGGCCCCCCGGGGGGTGGCCAGCGTCCAGGCTGCGAACAACTTCTAACGAGTTTTCGTCCCCTCCGAAGTTTTGCCAGCGATTTATTTCCATCGGCGATGTCGCGGCCGGCCCTCCTTCGCCTAATGGCTCATACGAAAAGTCGGCACTTTTGTTCTTACTATCATTTCGTTTGGCGATTGGACCGAGTACTCGCGGAGCGAGGATCAATCGTTTTATTGGAAAGCTTAATTCTTCGTCGTAGGTCTATTGTTTCTTTGAGGAGTGTTGTTTCAAGCTCATCCTCGTGAAAGGTCGGAGAATAATTGGATCGTGGCTTTCAGCGAATGATTTTTATTTTGTACGGACGGCGAAGCTCTCCGAGAAAATTAAGTGGAAAAACGTACAAATCGAGGGGTAGCTTATGCAAGCGCTGGAATTTTTTATGGGGAAATATCCGTATAATTCTTAGTTAAAGCTTGGACTGTTGACGAAGCTTTTTATTTTTACAAGGAATTAAAGGTCGGTGATTTTTTACGGTGAGCTTAGCCGTAAGTTTTGAGGAAAAAAATCACATAATTTTTGCAGCGCTTTTTTGAAGCTCCGTCAAAGCTCCGTGATTTTATCGTTAAAATTTACTGTACTTTTTACGGGAAAATTCTCTCAGTGTACACTTTAGAAAGTAAAATCTTGCAATAAATTGTTGGTGAGCTAAATCTAATTTTATTAGGAAGATGTAAATAACTAATTTTGTTAGCTTTAAAAAATGTCTTCGATTTCGATGTTACTGTATTTCAGGGAAGTAAAAGGGGGTTCTTACGAAATTTTGAAGATCAAGTACTTCCTAAGAAATTTCTACCTGGAAATAGGAACATGAAAGATTTGCAGTGAAGTTCTGAAGTTCATCGAAATCCAATTTGCAAATTAAAAATCAAATAATTTGAATAAAGAGTGACTATGTTCATCAATACTTAATCTGAGTAATTACATTACAAAATCTTCTGAAAAGGACTTCAGTGCGCACTACAGCACTAAATTTTTAGGCGTTCCATTTTCTTTATTTTATTGTATATACTAACACGTGTAATAACCACATGAAGTAAATGATACGTTGGATCGAATAGCTATACATAAAATTTTACTATACACTATGTACATAAAATTTTACTAATTCAGATATACACAGTGAGTAATAAATTATAAAAAAAAAAAAATTACTATACGTACATTCCCACTATAAAGGTAATATCCCGACCAAATTAAATTCACAAAGGCACTTCGGCAGCACTTTCCGACACCTATACTAAGACGGAAGAAAACCAGCCCTCGAACACGGACTCAATAAGCCTTTAGCCTCCCCTGCAGCAAAAAAAAAAAAAAAAAAAAAGTCGCCCAACGCTCGTCCGGCAGAGAAAGCGTAACATCAGCCTCTCGGCAACAGCAGCAGCAGTCATAAAGAGAGAATTGCCCGCCGATTTCCACACTGAGAGAAAAATCAATAATTCGTCTAATAGTCCGGTATAACGAAAACGAGGCGCGCCGCAGACAGCGCCGTGAAAGGCGTCGGATTTTTCCTCCCTGGAAGAGTCGAGCAGCGATTCAACGGCTTCGTCGGATTTTCCATCTCGCCAGCGATAAATAGGCCCCACACCCACCCTATTCCGCCGCACTTACCTTCGGCCTGGCAGCCCTGATCGCAATGAGTCAGGATCAGAAGGGGCGGAATCCGCTTAGCGGCGTCTCTCTTTTTTTTTTCTTTTTTTTTTTGGAAAAGAGAGTTATATTGCAGTGGCCCGTTTTTCAAGGGAGAAATTTTAATTACGTTATCGGCGACGACCGAGCGTTGCTCTGTATATATATATGTATACGTTCGTAGTGCGTTTACCTCCGGCGCTATTTTAAGGGGTGGATTGGGTTATAGGATCCTTTGACTCGCCTCGCTCAGAGAGGGAAATAATAGTGTACACGTCGTTATTGGAAGCGCGGCACGTAAATAGAGCTGAGATTGCGGCTCGGTAATCGTGTTCCAGCTTGGAAGTTCGCTGCTCGCCGAGAAATCGCATTAGCCGATAATTAATGGTATTATTTAGGTACTTGGGTACACGCTGGTAATTGATGACTTTTATCGTACGTAGCAGGTTTTTTTTTGTTAGTTTCGTAGGTTCTCGTTCTAAATTATCGATGGGAGTAAGTTAGAATTACGCTTTCAATTTAAAATGAAATAAATTTTTTTTTTTTTTTTTTGTAATTTTGTAGAAAATTGATATGTCGATTAGATAATTATTTTGAAAGATGATAGGAGTTTTTTTAATTGTCGACGTGAAACATGTAGATTTTTCGATTAGTAAACTAGAAGTAGATTTCGAATTTATATTTTTTATTATTTATTATCTAGATTATTACTAATTTAGAATTTCAATTGACGTTCCAATTAATATTTAGTGCAAATACTCGACAATATTTGATTAGTTATTTGAAGGACGATTCGAGCTTACTAATTACAAGACATTAAATTTTTCAATTTTAGCAGAAAACTAATGATATGATAAATGTGATAAAATATTATTTGAATTTTCTTTTTAAATTATAAATTTTCCAAGGAAATGGAAAATAAAGTTTAGTAATTTAAATTGTAAATAGTTGATCAAACGACTAAAAGTATTTATCTCCTCTGATATTCCGTTTCATTTGATTACATTTAACTCCAACTTAAAAGTACACGCCAAGACATGCCGTTTCCTTTGATGCCGAGTGAAAGAGTCAAAAGGTGTAACGAGAAAAAGGAGCAGAAGGACGATAGTATCGATCATTATTCGTGGGCGGTAGCTACGGCTATGGAAAACACGGAAGGACAATTATTGGCGGGTTGTTAAGGGGTCGCCGATAAAAGGAAATGATCAGAAGCCGGATCGGAGAGAAAAAATTTTGCCAATTTTTTTTTTTTTCGTTCACTTCGGGGATGAAATTGAGTTCAATCAAAAAATGCTTAATAGCCTGGGGAACAATACGATGGCTGTAATAATATTCTAATGGTCGATTTCTTATATCTGACGGAGGGGCAGAAATGAATGGATGATTGCATTAGCGATCGACTTTTCGATTAACTGGCGAGTGAGTTGAGCTTATAGCGTGAAGTGCATTTCCATTCCTGAATGCTAAGTTTACGTCGTTATCAAAATGAAATCTAAAAAATGGCTCTACCATTAGTACAAATTACATTAATTAATCCATAAAAGAAATAAATTTTTACAAATGTATTTATAATTTACTGTATATAATTTTTTTACTGCTTTTAAGGAAAATTATAACACATCAATTTTCGTTATTTTATACTATCTTATTTATTCATCAAGACTAAACTAAAAAAAGTCGACTACAACATTTTCTTACATATTCATTATAAAGATAAATAAAAATTTTTAAATTTCCCTGTAGAAAATTCTCCTCAAAATCAGTGAACTCAATTTACCTTTCAATGCATAATCACTTTACCAATAAAAAGCAAAAAAAAAAAATCTCGAAATAATTCCGACAATCGTGTCCGATACCAATTCCCCGAAAAAAAAATATCCCAACTACCACAAAAAAAAGCAAAGGTACATAATTTCGCAAAAAAAAAAAATTGCCCTCATCCATCTCCTTCCTACCCACCGGAAAAACTTTTTCTCTCCGCTGGAACGATCTTTCGAAAAGACAAGAAAAAAAAGGGGGAAATTAAGGGAGGAGAGGGAGGGGGAGAGCGTCGCACGAAGAAGCCCAATTATCTCTCCAATAACGCGATAACACGAACGCACCCGCGGAGATCACAATTAATTGGGGAGACCGCGAGTGCGTCCGGGGGTTTGTGCGTCACTTGCCGCTCGTGCGTCTGACCGTAGCGCGACGCGTTCTACTGGCGTAGTGCGCCCGCGGCGAGTAGCCCACGACTCGCACGTGGCGCTCGTCTCCCCTCCCCCGACGGATCCCAGGCCCGGGAGTGCGTGCGTGGGCGAGCGCTCGATAAGTGCCTTTTGCTCTTTTTTTATTTTATTTCGCAAATTTCGGAGGTGTAGCTGGTAGAGGCGCTGCCAACGTGGGTGGATGGTACTCCGCTTCGCTTTGATGTCTGATGCTTCCTTTTTTTTTTTTTTTTTTATTCGGATTCGAGTTTTTAGGTGAAACGTTCGTGTACGATTTGTTTTAATGCTGAGCCATTTAAATTTCGTTGGAAAAGTTTTCCGTGGACGCTGGTTTATTTTCATCGATCTGTGTAATTTGGTTATTCGAATTTGAGGATTAAATTCGGGGAAACGCTTTGAATTTTCGCGAAATTCAACTTGATATTTACATTTACAGATTAATTAATTAGTTCATTCTTGCGACATTCGACTGGATGTTTACAGATTAATTGATTAGTTAATTGTTTTTTTATTAAATAGCCTGAATATTATTTTTTTGAGAAATCATTATTTTAAAGTTGAAATGATTTAACAGTGAGTGACAGAAGTGTAAATCCTTTAGTTTCTATATGACTTATGTTTAGTTTGACTCTTACGTACTTTATCAGAATAAAAAAAAATCATAAAAATTGTATGCCTATACAAGTAATAGTAAGTAAAATCATTAACAGAAATTACGTGTAAGTAAGTAAAAATTAATTTGGTTTATCTGATTAAGAATACATGAAACGATATTATCGTGAAACTATAAAGAATTCATTAGTCTGCCATGCACCATAAAATTATTTAACTTTGAAATTAAAGACAGACGTCAGTTATTTTTTAATGTGTCAATTATTTAATAGCGTATGGAGTTACGATCAAACGTTATGCATTCAATGCTTATTAATTCATGCCGGAAGGTATGCCAATAACAATAAAAATTATGAATTATACTTAGTAGTTTATATATATTGTTAATACTTCAACCTTAGTTTTTTAAATTACTTTTTCTATGTTACTGCAAAAATGAATAATGTCCAATTAAAATTATCCAACAAGTATATTAAATATTTTCGACGCACCCAACGATGTTACTAAATATACACCGAAAAAAATAAAAAGTAGTTCTTACTGTTTGCACAGTAGATTTAACTGTAAAATTGGAAGTAAATTT
>JAWWEN010018186.1:0-20173 GCA_035582955.1 Sycophila texana | reverse complement strand
GCGGATAATTAACGGCTAATTTTTACCTAAGCGTTATATTAAATTTTTAAAAGTGTCCTGCCAAGTTCAGGGACGTGTAAAAAGTAGTCTAGTACGAGTGTATACACAGACAAACATATTTGAATAAATCGATGCCGCCGGTTTCGTTTTAATCTCACAATGGTGAACTTTGATGAAACTTTTGCCATTTCCATCTGAATCAATGCATTGGAGCGGGCTTAAGCTAGACTCTCCATTATAGAAAACAAAGTTAAAAAAGGAATATTTCTTTCTACGGCAGTGCCGCGATTCGCCGTAAAAAATGGGGGTATACAGCTCGATTGTCATTTCGATAAACGGCGCAGATTCATACGCTGCCGTAAATCCTTACAACAGTCGTTGACAAATTGACACTTCAAGTCGCGCGTCACACTATTATAACTAATGCCCCCCAATATTTCGCATAACCCGGAAAACAATGCGCGCAGGATAAACGGCTCGAAATCCCGCGTCTCGTCGATTAATTACGCTCGTTTTTCCGCTGACGTAGCGCTGCTTCGCCGCCGTGATACACGCGCCTCGCCAGAATCCGATCCAAACGGAAAACGCGAAAAGCCTCGCCGCTGTGTGTAATAACAGGAGGTTGAAAAAAAAGAACCTAATAACAAGCATTACGTAAAACTGCAATCATGACGTTTTTCAGCCATCACTCGGGGTATACTGCTGTGTATGCATTATACTACGGCACGTAAAAAAAAAAGAAGGAGAAACGTGTCCGCGTGCTCCGTGCGTTATTTACATCGCAATGAAAGCACGCGAAAAATGAATTAGAGGTTGTTTGCACTGTCTCCTCCACGCTGTGTGGTATCGCCACTTAGAAGTAAACCGAGGACTTTACTTTAACGAAGTGGTGTATTTTTAATCTTTTTGCTGGAACGATGCTAATTTATTGCATGTTAACTGTGAGCGATATACTGCGTTTCGATTGTTACGTAACGTCGCGATGTAAACAATGCAATTGAGATTTCTTTTTTTTTTATGATGAATCTGTTTGTGCAAGAAGATTACGGGCAAATAAATGATTTCGTAGATGATATCTGTATCGATTTTTTTTATTGAAAAATATATAGGTACTTATAGGTAAAGAGAGAAATATAATAAATAAACACTATGGTTATATAAATCTTGCGTAAAAATTGTACGTGTACTTGGTTTTAGCCCATTTTTTCACACTGAAAATGTTTTACTCGCAGCTGAATCGACGTAACAAGCGTAAAACATGTAATAATATTTTCACATTATTAAACCACGCTCCAAGTTTGCCGAGTGCTAAGCCTCGAGTATTAAAGAATTAATCGCATTAACTTTTATCCACGAGTCACCTTTAATCCGAGTATTACTCCATTCGAATCGCACATTCGCTTCAATTAAATAGACTTAATCCGATCTCGACTAGAGAGAGAAAAATCCTAAAGGCGCCATAATGCCAATTAAAGAAACAACCCGCTATCCCCGCCACGGATCATCCACTTTCCACGAGCCTCCGTACCTTCCGTCGCCAGCGACGACTGCATCAGTCACTCGCTCCATAAAAGAGTTTAAAAAAAAAAAAACGATAAAAAAAAAGAGACCGTGTATACACAGTACCCGCATATACCCGCGCAACGACTCTCTCGCACACGTGCGCCGGCCTAAAATAGTCACGCCGCATTTCGGCCGAAGGTACTAACATACGAAACTCGCGTTGCCATCCGATTAAAAAAAAAGAAAAGAGAGATCGCCTCAAAGAAGCGACCCCGCTCTTGCTCATACGAAATGTCAGGGGCTGCGCGCCGGAAGGTCAGCCGGAAGGAAGGAAAAGGAGAGGATCGCCTTTGCGTACGTAACGCCGACGCACACGAGGCATTCAACAAGTTTTTCTCTCCTGTCCTCCTCTCCTCCCCGCGGGGTTGTTACAGTGACGTGCGCGCGCCCGGCCGCTACACGGGCCGCACACAAATATATACGCGTTTATTTTCCAGGTCGAGCGATCGCCGCTGGCGCAAGCACCGCGTGTACATCGGAAGTTCGCGCGCGCATGCACGACGGCGGCCGGTGTCGCAAGGTATATACAACTCGCACGAACGGACGCCCATATAGGTCGCGCGCCCGTTAAATAGTATAAAACTCGACGAGCCGCCGAAGCTCTTCAATCGCTCTGACTGCGGTCGCGGCTTTGAGCAGCGGCGCGCAGCCGCGACCCTGTTGCTATAAAACGTCGCGCCTACTCCCCCGCGATGCGATAAAGAGGAACGCCGGGGGTGGGGGTTATAGACGTTTCGGCGAGATAAGCGCACGGGACGAGTATACTGGGCAGGCTCTTTCTTTTCTTTTTCTTTTTTTTTTTTATTCACTGTCGTTTAATGCCTTGCTCCGGCGCCCTCGAGATCTTTTTATATTTTTAGCCTTGCCTCGGAGCGCGAATGGTGGGCAAACACACGGTTTGATAAGTCTTTCGGGTTTAGTGCTCCAATTTCGATTTGCGAAGGAATTTATACGCTCCGCGCTATTTAGAATTTTATGCCTCTTTTTAAGATATATCGCGCACTTGACCTTCGCCGGATACGAAATTTTATAGTGTTATATAAATGGATGTTTTTTTTTTTAAACTTAAATTATAAAGCTTTTGTGTTCTACACTTTATTTTCATTTCTAGATCGTATTTTGCACGATTTCTTTTTAGTTTACAAGTAACTATCCTCTAAATATGAATGAAATTCATTTCGAGTAAGTGAACATACACTTATTACACGTGATAAGTCTTCCAATTATTCGATATTTGGAAGACTTCACTTATTTCGTAGAATAAGTGTATATTCACTTATTCGAAGTGAATTTTACTTATGCATATTTAGAAGGTAATAATTTTGGATTGTTTATGTTCAATTTAAAAAAAATATTACGCAAACACTGGTTCGTTATTTTTTCAGTATTTCAGAGACTTGCACCTCTGACCCTCTCGTAGTCAGTATTTCGCGGAGCACTGGCTGATCTTTTAATAAGCTGAATGAAGCACAAAACCGAGCGCCTCCTCAAATGAATCGCAGAAAATTCGCAGGCGAAACGCGCATTATAGCGGTACATACGCTCGCGCTTTAAACTGCGACGCGCTGAAACAAGACCATTAAGAAAATTGAAAACTTCCCGCGAGTCACAGCGACGAGAAACCGAGAGAGGGGAAAAAAAAGCGTCACGGCAAAAGCGGCGGACGTGGCGAGGCAAGAAGGGCCACTTCAAAGGGGGGATAAACTCCATTAGTGGGCTCTCGGTCGCGCGCGCACAAAGGACAAAGATCGACGAAACCGCGCGCGACAGGCGACAGCTCCGATGCGCCGCCTCGTTCACGCGCGCAGCCATGACACGAAAATTTCCATTGACGAGGTGGCGACAGGTGGAGACGCTCGTAAACCAAAAAGAAAAGAGAGAACGAGAAAAAAAAGTGTACGGTAGCGTGTAAAGCACAAGCGCCTATACACTTCGACACTCGTTTTGTCTTTTCTCTTCTCACGCGTGCCGGACTCGCGTATGCGTATATACACTCGAGGTTTACTTTTTTTTTGTGTTACCGTATGCACAGTGTCTTTCTCTCTCTTGCACATTGCGTTCTGCTGCACTTTTTTTTTTCTTTTTTTTTTAAAGGGACGCGTGAGTTTTTTATCGTTGGAGGGCGCTTTAAACGAGGATTATCCCTTTAAACGGTATAGATTCGAAGAGCGCTTGTTGTTGTTTCCTTTTTTTCTGGGTCACCAAGGTGGAATGCGATGAGGTGGCACTTTTTTCATAAGAGCTTGTAGCACGGCGTTTCTTTTTCGAACGTACGCGGGTAGCAATTAACATTGATTACCCACTTTATTTAGACACCTTTAACGGAAAGACATACTTGCTTGGATAGGAATAAACGAGCATGCCGTAATTGCTCTCGAAATATTTTCTATTGACGGTGCGGTACGAAATTGACGGTTAAAATTACCACCGCATATACAAATTATTGTCGTTTTACACGTTATTCCCACTCTAACGCAATTAACTCGCATGCAAATTGTATACAAATGTACTATACCTGGAACAAAGATACACTCACAATGTGGGGGGAACCCGTCTGTCCCACAGCATTGAAATAATCGTCGCTCAAGAGGAGCCTTTTTAATCAGTCGAAAGACTAATTCATTGTTAATGCGCAGACAGTGCGGCTCTATCGATTTTCAATTATCAAAACAATGCATTATTAAAGCCGATCGCGGTGCTAGGCATTCGAACGCGCACACAACGGCGCCCGCAACGCTCCAACGAGTTATCAATGCAATTATCGATCGCGATAGGAAAATTAACTTCGCACCGGCCGATAAAAACTGAGTAGTGTCCCTCGACGCTTACGCTCGTGATTCTTACTCTCGATTCCCGCAGGGTGAAAGGTGAGCTACGCGGGCGCCAGCGAATGTTTGGCGCTGCAAAAAAAGAAAGAAAGAAAAAAAAACACGGAGTTCGCGCGCGCGCGCCTCGTTTTTCTCACGCGCCGTCCCCCGAGGCCCTCGAAATAAAATTAATCCATTTAAGCCGGATTCGCTTCCAGTCTCGCTTCTCTAACTCGCTATTTCGCTTTCCCTTTTTTTTCATCGCAATCAGCACTCGAATTCATTATTCCTGCCCTGCTGAGTGCTCCTCTCTCTCTGCGTCGCTTTGGCTCGCTCCCTACCGTGAAACGCGCCTCCCGCCGTCAGCTCATAATTAGTCGGATAATTTAATATCGAGACATTCCTCGCGTTGTCCGCCGCCGTCTCCGAGCCCTTTTCCCCGCCCACGCCTCGGTTTCTTTCTCGTCTCTCGCTTTTTTATTTTGTTTGTTATTCATTGAAGAAATTGCTTCCCCCCTCGTTGCTGCGTTCTTACCGAAGCGAGCGCTGATTTTTAATGCCTCCAAATTGCTAGCGATGGTGAGTTTTATCTTTGTTTACCCGATAATGGATCTTACTTCGCAGCTTTTAATGTAATGGGCAATACTAAAATTACTCCCGTTTCTTATTATCGCGACTCTCTTTCGTCTCGCTCTTTTCTGCCTGCTCGTAAATAATTTAATTTTGCGCATAATGAGAGGGGAAAAGATCGTGCTTTATTTAATCGATTCGCCGCGACACTCGCGGGAGACCTTGTAAACGTTGATTTATGTAAAAATTATGTTTTATCAGCGACGCGTTACGCCGGCGAGAAGCTGTGAATGGAAACTGGAGCACGAGTCATTAACGATTAAGTAATTCACATATGCTCCTCGGTGCTTAGATGAAAATTACGAAACTCGATTTAATAACTGTGGGTATCCGGCCGCGAGCCTCCGCTGCGATATTCAATATAAATATAGTCCGCAATAAATGCCGCGCGCGCGCAACATGTGCGTCGAATTAAATCACTCGATGCCGTGTGCTCTCTATATTAATTGCAGAAATACGGCCGAGCGCCGTAATATATGCCATTTGAGAAATTCATCCGCGTACGAGCGGATAATCTGGCGTTTTACGTTCGAACTTATCGCGAGCGTATAAAGGAAGTGTGTGTACCTTACGTGCTCCGATATCTGCCCGCGGCCAGGCGCGCGCACTCGAGACGCTGCGGCGGCGGGAAATTTCAAATTCAGAGCGGGATACTTAAAAGCCGTACTTAAATCTCCGTACGCCAAAGCTATAAAACTCACCGGCGTTCGTCGTTTCTTTTATCCTTGCCACGCGCGGTCCCTCGTTTCTCCAGCTTCGATTTTTACGTCCCAAAGTTTTTCAAACGTAAAAAAGCGACTGCTGATAAACTGCTTCCTCGAATTTTTGAGACATTTGCTTTTTATCGTTGCTTGTTAAAAATTTTCCGAATAACACGAATCTTTATATTACACGATCGCTGAACTTGGTAATACAAGAATTCAATGAAGAGTCGCACAATGAATCCATTTTATTATATTATTTTATCGCGCAGACTTTAATTTGGAAGGAAGAAAAAAAATCGTTTTCGCTGCAGCAGTTCAAAGCGAGAGCTCACCGGCAAATTGAAAGTTCCATCGCAAAGTGCGCATATATTTTTCGAGAAATCTAAACGCTCCTCGAATGCCTTCCAAATGACTATCTACTTGATTAAAAGTCTCCGCCACTCGAGCCTCTCCCTCGCACTTCTCCATTCCTCTCTGCGCTCCGCTGGCTCTCTTCCCTCACTTCTCTCTCTCTCTCTCTCTCCTTTATCTCTCTATCTCTCTCCTTCCATACCACGTCGCCTTTATTCCCGGCGCGTACGGACGAAGACTCGTTTCTGAAAATGGAATCCGGCGTTATTTCAAGAAGTCTTGGTCGCTATATGCGCTCACGGCCCGCCGGAAATGTAAGGGTGAGTGCACCCTGGAATCTAGATGTGCCTGGCCCTCGCGGCATGTCGCTCCGCGTGACGTCGGGGCTCCTCCGTCCCCCTGCATACACATACACCGGCGCAAGTGCCGGCCGCTATAGTATAGGAAGTGACGTGCGTGCTCGTTTTCGCTCGCCTCGCTCCTCCTCCGCTGCAGTATATTCCTCCTCGACGCCTATAACCTTATTTGCGGACCTTGGTTGAGCCATCGCCGGGGCCCCGGAGGCTGGATTATTACGTGCTCTCGTCTCTCCGGCGCTGTATTTACGGCTAAAATCTGTTTATTGTTGCTAGTCGAGCAGCGGGCACCCCGAGATCGCGAGATAAATTAAAAGAGCTTGTGTTTGGACGCCGCGATCGGGCCTTTCCCCGCGATGTTTTCGTAACATACCTTTTGTTCGTGCTCTCTTAGACTTTTTTTTTCCGCGGAGCTTTCGGCGGCATCTCCGGAGCGAATTAACTTACTTACTGCGCGCGCCTCTCGCGATGATCGCGATAACCGTGCGACTTTTTTCTTTTTTACAGTTGCGCAATGATTAATATGACTTTTCGCTGCTGCATAATGGGAGTGAAAGGTCGCGGTGAAAAATGCGCTTCCCCGTTATGTTTATGCGCAAGTTGAAAAGAAAAAGTTTTTTTATTCCCCTTCGGCGAGTTTTTCTTTGCCGCGCGTCGTCGTCGTCAGCGATTCTTAGGCAATTAATCACACTTTGCGTTACCTTCACTTGTATTGTAATAACTCCATTTTTTTTATGGACGTTCAAGCGTTTTCCTTCAAACACGCATTCCAACCGTCCGTTCATCGCGGTACATATATATAACGATTCATATATACCTCCAAAACGTACACATGCATTGTCCAGCGTCCCTAAGAATATCGCGATCCCCAGATAATCTTAGCCAGATAATCCCCGAAGGAACAAATACCTTTGTCCCTGAAAAAAGAGAAATAATGCACCGCTCGCGTAAAACAGAGTCGCAGTCCTAAATCTCTCCTATACGTGACCGGCCAATGGAGTCCCCCTCCGGCGTCTATCTGTCGTCCCATCGCGCTCGTGCGATAAGGCCGGTGCACCTGACGCCCCCGCGAGAGGAGGGAGCCGAGAGCGCCGGTGGGTACGAAACAATGAGGCGCGAACGGGCCGTTCGCATGGCCCGGCGTGAGAGACGCATTCCCCTCGAATGCGTGTATTACGCGAAATCGCGGCTCCCGGCGTCGCTTAATTCCCGCGTATACATTCGATCTCTCTCCTTTTTCCTTTTCTCGATCCGATTCGCCGCGTCGATGTGCCGGCGATGCCCCGTTAATGGACTCCACGCCGCGTTCGCTCTTTGTGCTGGGGACCCCATGCCGAGTTATGAGCCGCTGAACTTTATGGGCGCGCGTTCCATTGACCCCGCGGGGTCCCTCCCCCGCTTCCGCGTGGATTAGGCGCGATGAATCGCATTGGCAGCCCGCGAGAGCTCTGCCCTCTTTTAACTGTAAACGCCGATTACCGTAAACGTCGAGCGCGCGCGCGCGCGCTTTTTAGCCGGGCGGCCCCGAACAGATTCGACGTGGCCGCGTGCTCGATTTTCCCGGCGCCGAGAGGGGAGGTTTGCTCGGTCGCGGTTCGTTTGCCGCGAAAATGGGTCGGTGCGCTTTTCACGCGATCGCCAAGCGCGAACCAGCTGCGGTCGCTTACTGTTGTTTACGATCGGGGCATTAACATCCTAAGTCCTGCTATTGATTGGACGGTATATGGAAGTGCCATTAGAACCCGGGCGCTCGGAAGTTCGACGAGAGTCAGTTATAAGGAGTAGGTGAATTAGGCGAAGGATCGCTTGGAAACTATATGATAGTTCGGCAAATCGATTTTATAAACATCCACACGTTGTTCGGAGAGCTCCTCCTTGATCGCCGCTTGTTATCGCGGAAAGTTTATTTCGAGCGATTATGTTCCCCCATTATAATTATAAATAATTCATTATTTACGACGGCGATCTGATCTAATCGCGCGTAACGTCGTAATTATATACATTTCCGATATTCCAATAAATACCACGGTGAAAATATTGACTTTACTCTAAAAACCTGCAGCAACAAGTGCAGAACCAACTATTTCCCGATGACCCGTTCGACGCGACTTTTTTTCTCTTCTCCCCTTTTTTTTCGAAAAGCGATACATTAATCGAATACCGGACAGCCCGAGCGCGCGGGGATCAATCGATAAATCGCTGAAATTCCCCCGCAACTATTTCGTTCGAGCCTGCATAGCAATCAAGTCGGGCGGCCTTTGCACACCTATAATACCATTCCGCCCTTCCGCTCGGTGATATACCTCTTTCTTGCCGATATACCGCATATGCAGCGCTCGAGGAACTAGTTTGAACGGCGAGAGAGCAGTCGATTCGACGCGAGATGCGGGGAAGCGTCACGAGCGGGCCTCTCCTTATCGCGTCTCCGGGTGTGCAACCCCCTCCGCCTCCTTAACCCGCTTTCGCCGCTCCGCGCTTTGTCCCGCGACGACGCGACATTTCAAGGCTGCGAAAACGACACGCGCTCACGTTCGCCTCTCGCTTCTTTTATTTTCAACGCCTCCCTCGCTTTCCTCTAATTGTCGGCCGCGAGACTCGCTTATCGCCGCCGCCGCCGCCGAGCGTTAGTTTTGTGCGCTCGTTTCCCTCGCGTGATACCGTCTTTGAAGCGGACTGCAAACTTACGTACTTGGCCGGGTGTATTTGTATACCGCCGGGCCTTTTGATGCGCGTCTTTTTCTTCGCTCCATTTTGCGCGAGAACAACATTTTCTCCGACGATGATCGTGAAAATTCGATCATTGTTGCGCTTGGACTTAATCGACGAACAACATTTACTCGACCTGTTTTTCCACTTGGGTGCAGATAGCAAGTTCTCTTATTTAACTTGTTCGCCGGGCGTGTGAAAACAGACCGTCCGTCCGTCTGTCCGGTCGATACCGCGGCGTATAACCGAGGTACAAAATTATCCCGGTGCGATATGAATTTCATTTAAGCGCGAAGTTCATTTTGACTTTATGGCTATTCAAAACGTCCAGCTTGTGTTTCGCGTATCCGTTACACGATGATGGTGCGCTGCGGATGCTGCTGCGGGAGAAAAAAGAAACTTCACCGTCGCAGGAAATTAATGTGCAGGCGCGAAATCCGCCGGCGACGAGGGACGCTAATAATCAATCGCCTCCTTTCCCATCGGATATTTGATCTCTCGAAGCGAAAATAAGCTCGTCTAGAATGAAGAGCCGCCTTCGCCCGCGAGCGTAACGCGCATAATAAATCCACGGCGACGTCCGTAAAATACATGAGCGATCAAAGTGAAAAGAGCGATGAGTCAAAATGAGGCTTGAGTTTATTTTGAATTTAAAACGCGTTTGGTTGCGAAACACTCGACTTGCGGAACGGAAGCGGCGGCTATTGCTAGAAAGCGCAGATACACTGTATGCCCCGTCTACTTGTAGTTTCGCTCGGACGGGTAATGCCAATTAATCTCCTTTGAAGTTGAATTTGCTTTTAAATTTCTCTTTTTCGTTTTTGTTTTTAGTTTTTTTTTTTAAAGGCAATCTAGAATCGCTTTAGCTAAATGAATTTTTTTTTTCGTGCGATGAAGCTTTTTTTTTTCGCTAAAATTCGAAAACTGCTTTTTTTTTTGTCAAACTTAATTTAATTGAAACGTTCGCGTGTAACTTTATTTACTAAAATTTGTAGATTTGTACGCGGCGACAACAGTTGCGTATACACAAAAAAATTAAATTTTATAGTTAGTTTTACACGCGATCAACAGGCTTAAAAATACGAATGCTTCAATTAAATTATAGGTTTGATAAAATATACTATATTTATTCAAATATTAAAAATACTTGAAAATTTTCTTTACAGTATAAATAGCTACAGGTGAACGGAATCAACTAGTTTCGACAGACGAGACCCGGCGACATTATATATATTTAAGCAAGCGACGCAAAACTTACGACCTCCTCTGAGTGTATATAAAAGAGCGGCCATTCCTGCGGAGGTCGGACGACAGTCGCGGCAAAGGGTTGACCGTCGGGGGAGGCGAGCAAACCCCAGCGGGTACGGGGGCGTCGCACCGCGCGGCAAAGGGGCGCGGCACCGAGTTACGAGCGAACACGCGACATCAAACGCTCTGAAAGACCCTCGTTAGTCCTCTCTCTCTCTCTTTATTTCGCCGGGCCTCCCTCTCTCGGTTAACGGTAAATATTTATGCTCGATCGCATACCGAGCGCCGACGTCGGCCGCCTCGGAGCCAGCAAAATTGAATAAGGCGATGCGCGCGCGCGCGCCACCGGGGTATTATTGGGTTTCGCGGCTTGCTGAGCTTTTCGGACCAAACGGGCGCGTGCATAATGTGCCTTTGTGCGAATTAGAAAGACCAGGCTGGCGCGAAACCTTCGAGTCGTGTTCTTTATTTAATGCGTTTTCGTTTGGGGATTTTCCTCTTTTTTTTTTATATAGAAACGAAGTAGGTGTACTCAGTATGGCAGGGTCAGTGCGGTGCAGTGATTCGATAGCTCGATGCGCTGTGCACGCGTTCGAAGAATCCCTAAGTGTTGGCGTGCACTTGAACGTTGAAACGGGAAACTCGATGCACAATCATGCGCGCCTTTAGTATCGTTTTCTATATACACTGCTACACAGTGATGGGTATCTACACTCCATTCTGGCGATCGCCGTTCTTATTGTTTGATCAAAGTTAATTTTAAAATTGTCGCGAAATTTTTTTTATACATTTATTTATATTTTTACATTTTTACGGTAGAAGCGACTGTATAACAGGTAGTCGTCAAATTCAAGACCCGTAAATGAAAATAACACAAATCTATCAAAGAATTTGAAAAAGGTTTGCGCGCGAATGAATGGGGACTGCCGATCGGAATCAGCGATCGAGCGACAAAAAAAATTTTCATTATCCCTGAAATTGGATCGAGCGCGTCGTTGATGTGTGTTACGCACCCCGGCGACACCGGCACAATTGAGGCACGGCGCCCAATGGGACGTGTCGCGCGCTCGCCTTTGTGTAGGCGCGACCTTTGCAAAAAAAAAGTCAATCAGCGGCCTTCCAAGAAGCCAGCTTTGGTACGAAAAAAAAAAGAAAAGAAATTTTAATCGAACTCGATTCAGCGCTCCGACGAGTTTTCTTCTTTTCGCTGTGTCGCGGAAAAAAAAAAACCAAAGAGGAGAGCGAGCGTTCGGGGAAGGCGCATAAAGGAAACTCATCAGCAGCCGGGCCCCGCTGCATATAATCGCCGCCCAAACAATGAACGTCTCGTGGGTGCACAACAACACGTTCGAACGTCGGTGGCAGCGCTGAAAAGGAGCGAATTGTCCGGGCGCGCAAATTCGATCGGGAAATTCGTCGGCCTTCTCTACTTTTTTTTTCGGCGCGTGTCTACCGTTGCGTCATCGACTGCTTTGGTACCGATATTCCGTTACGCGCATGTATGTGTATATACCTCTTGCGGCCGGCGCGCACTGGACGAGCACTCGATCCTTTGACCAATTCGATTTTGCGGCGACTCATTGTGCCGCTCCAAATGAGCGGCGATGACTGCGAGGTGGGGTCATTTCGAGCGGCTCAAAAGCGGCGCGAGCGAAGCGAGAGATGGTAATCCTATTGAGAGTTGAGGCTGCAAATTTTAAATGGAACCGCGGGAGATTCAGCGGCAGGGAGGAGGGGGAATGTATAAATCGTGATGCGCGCCGCCGTACGCCGAGCTTATATAATTCACTGCGGAACTGACGTTCGCAAATTTAATTCCCGTGTAAAGCTGTCATGGGCGAAATAGCGTAATCTAATCTCCCCCACCTCCCGGCGGGCGCAAACTTTTATCGCGCAGCTTGAAAGGAGGTTAGCGAGAGGAGGAGCAGTTTAGCGATTTTGTGCGCCCGGGCCGCTTAATGAAAGGCTTCATTACACCGGCGCACGGCATCCGAGTATATAAAAGACGAAGGGAAGCGTGCTCTCGAACTCCAGAGAAATAAATCAAAGGTCAACGTCACGTTGGCAATGAGAGGAAGAGAGAGACAGAGGTAGCAAAAAAAAAAAAGTTAAAGTAACGGTCGGTTAACCAGGTTCGAATAATTTATTAGCTCCTAAATACCTGACTAATCTTCTTATACGCAGGCATAGCGCACACGGCGACTCGTGAATCAGCGCGCTTGCATCAAGCAGACGACCAAAATGACGGCGCACGTCTAAACCGACCGCGAAACAATAAAAGTCCCTTGCGCGACTTTTATTGAAGCGTGATCCTTTTTTTTTTTTTGTAGGAAACCGCGAGTCGTCATCCGCGAACTAATATTAACGAAATTCGAATCTCCGTCTCGTTCGACTACGATGGCGCACTTGCGGGGTCGTAGTAAAAAAAAAAGGTGCCGTCGCCGCAGGCCGACAAGGGCGTGACTCGCATGTACATGACCCGGAGGATGGCACTTCCTGCACGCCCGGCCAAATTATGGACGCGGGCTGACCGTCAACGACGCGCAACCCGCATAGCCTTGCCGCGAAAACCCATTAGCCGCGACCATTTCCCGGTGAGGCGCGCGTCAGCGATCCTATCGCATGTGTACTTTCGACGAGGACTTCGATTGGGCCGCTGATCCTATATGGTTGCGCAAGCGGCGCGCGATCTAATTGAGATGTGCAATTTAACCGAGTTTTATATGAGCCTGGATCGGCGTACGTGCCGCCGAGGGGAGCAATTAAACTTTTGTTTGAGATTTTAGCGCGCTTTACTTCCTGCTTGGTTAATTCTCTCTCTCTTTCGCTCTCTCTCTCTCTCTCTTTTGCTTTTGCTCCGCGAACCGTTCGTGCCTCGCGCGATTTGTTGCACTGTTGCCGGCGATTAAGTTTTGAGTGCTCTGCTTGTTGATGGAGCGGAATGAATTATAAAGATTGCACTACTGATTGGCCGAGATGTTGAATAAATATTGCAGAATTATTTTTCGGGATTACTCGAATTTTTCAATTAAAAGTTAGCTATCGTGATTTGTTAGTGATAATTAAGGTGAACGTTTGCACAACTGCTTTATCAATCAGCTGTGTACAGCGTTTAAAAAAACTTTTAAGTAACTGTAATTTTTGTACGAAAATCTTAATTTATGTTTAAAACAGTCGCGATAAAATATTATACTCACGTCACTTAGTATGTATTAACATATAACAATGACCTTCTGAATATATAGGAACTATTGTAGAATTTATTCGTTTGTTTTGAATTTGCATTTTAAAAAGTATTTATTAAAAAATCCCATAATCTTTCTCCCGTATTTAATCAAATCCATTTTTCATCCGTCCTCACCGCTGATCAGCAAATTGAGAAAACGTCTCGTATAGTCCCGGCCATCTAATCGAAATAATTATTGCCGCTCGAGCGGCCTTAGCAGAAATTAGCAATGACAGCGCCTCATCTCCCCCAGTAAGTAATTTTTCGCTCGGCCGCTCGCACCTACAACCCCTGCGCGGAAAATATACGAGCGCGCCTCCCCTATATGTATACACGTGCGATCTATACACTGCCGGGACATTTCACGCTCGAGGGTGTATTCGCGATTCGCGGCTTTATAAACACCGAACCCCGGAGTTTAACGGGCGTCGCGTCGCAACAGGTCCGATCGCGGAACGATCACCACGTTCCAGCCCTCGCCCTCATCCCCCCTTTCCCCCTCGTCGCCTTTCTCCCGTGCACACCCACGCACGAGTGCACGCCAACCTACGAATACATCCGACGCGGAAAAAGCAAAGCTCTCGTGTGGCCGACCAAAAGGGAGCCTCGAATTCTCTGTCTTCCTCCTCTTCAGCTCTCTCGCGTTGCCGAGTGTTGACTCGCGCGATTTATCGGCGCCGTGACCGGGCGCGCTCGTATGCCTCGTTTGCTTTGGCGATTCATCATCTCGTAGGAGGATCGGGCGCGATACTGTACGTGTGTTTGCTCGTGCGGTCGGATTTTTTTTTCCACCGCTGGCGAGAACAGAGTGGGTAGGCGTCGAGAGGTAGGTGGGATAATGTATCGACCTCGCGCGGGGATGTTTTCCATTGTTCAAGGGTGGAAAGTGTGCGGGGGGCAGGAGGAGGGTGATCGGTCTATTTTTAAAAATTCATACGCCGCACCGGCGCTTACAGCGAGCGTACTATCCCGGCTTTTTATTTCAAGCTTGACTTTTAATCGAATGAATTTCAAAAGCCGGCTCCCGCGCCTCTATCATTTATATTTTACGTACCAATCGCTGGGAAAAATTAATGCGCTCAGTTTCGCCGTTCCCGGTGGCCTCGCAGCCTCTCAATTCATTCGGGATCTCTCTCGAAATTTCGCGTCGAATCTGCTTTTCGTGGGATCTCGGCGGCGGCCTGTTCTAAAATTCAATATATATCGGCGGGCGGAAAGACGCGGCTCGGGCGCGGATTTGGAAAATTAAATATTAGAGTCCCTGCGGTGGTCACGTTCGGCCGTATCGCATTATCCGGCTTCCCGTGACCGAGACTGCGCGGTTTATGTGAATGGAATTTAGTTCGAACATAAAAAAGAGAAAGAGGGAGAATATGGGGAGAAAAAGTATTCTCGGGCGTCGCGTCGCCGACGTGCGAGCGCTTTCCGAAAGTAGGTCGTACGTAATGTGGAAGCACTAAGCGGAACGTATATACACATAAAGGGAGTCGCGCGTCAGGGGTGAATTCGTTATAAGAATGTTTGTGTTCGAAAAAGAATTCTCTTGGATTTTTTTTTTTACTGCCGTTGCCGTTCGTTACCTACACGCGCTCCTGGCTAACTCTCGATTAAGATCCAAAGGGAATGAAAAATCATCTAATTAAGGCACTATATACCAAAGCTGGAGGGCTGTCCCTTAAATTTTGATTTTAAAAAAAGATATCTTCAAATCAAATCATTCTGCACCGATCGCCAATCTTTATATACGTTTCGACAAATTGTTTTTTCGAAACCATTTCTTTCCCTTCCATAAATTTTGTTAAACATTCCTATCCGTGTTTACAAAAAACAATAGTGTAAACAACATACACATATCGAGTCGCTCTATCTTGAAGCATTCAAACAATGAACACAGCACTCGAGCCTCTCGATTCGGACGTTTGCTGCAAAAGAAACGCCCTCGTCCTGCTGCCTGCGAGCCCATCAATAAAAAAAAAAAAAAAGAAGAATCTCCGTCGCGCGGTGAGCTCGAAGACAGCCCTCGAGGTGGGAGCGCGTGGAGAGAGAGAGAGAGAGAAAAAAAAGCCGATGCGCGGATAATAATTATTGGTGAATCGATCGCTAATTTAATAAAGGCTCGCGCGCCGCGAGTGTGCACGGCGCCGATAACCGCGGCGCAGAAATAGACGAGCGGCAACAATGAATTTCAATTCGAGCGGCTGCAGCGCGCGGCGGCATGCATTGTTTCTCTCCTCCTCCGCGAGCGACGAGGGAAACGCATCGCGCCGCAGTATGCACGTGCTCCCGAGGCGGGATGCATTCTGCTTTATCGACGAGCAACGTCTCGCTTCGAATTGAAATTCTATTGATCCCCTTGTTTTGCCCGATTGTTGCGCACTCGGGGCTAAGTGCCTCTCTCGCCGCGAGGACTTCATATACATATACTGCTTTTCTCCAAACGTGAGGCGCGAGCTTGACAAAACGTCTAATCGTTCGCCGATGCCTTTTCATCTCGGTACACTGCTCGATTTTAATGTCGCGTTTTTTCACATATGTATATACGTATATATAAACACTCCCGCGCCTTTACGCATGAATAAGTTGCAATAAATTACGTCTCGTCGGTATGTACATCCATATAATAGCATGCACTGCGAGTTCTCACTCAATTATACTTAATTCATCGTTCGAAACCGTACTAAAGCATCAAGCGCGTGTAAAAAGCGTCTGGCGCGCCGGACTCTTCACTGAAAGATAAGCGATCGTTAATTAAAATTTAAAGACCTATTCTGACGGCAAACACGGGGGACCCCCCATTAAGCAAACGAGGAGGCGACAGAGGAACCGCGACGCCGTTGTCTCGACAATCGGAGAAATGTTGCTCCTCCTCTCCGCCACGAGCTCTTTATATACGGCGAGCCTCGCTCGTACATATAAAAGCATATC
Source organism: Sycophila texana (assembly GCA_035582955.1). Lineage (NCBI taxonomy): Eukaryota > Metazoa > Arthropoda > Insecta > Hymenoptera > Eurytomidae > Sycophila > Sycophila texana. The sequence continues at coordinate 3,657 of JAWWEN010018186.1, read as the reverse complement.
GTCAAGGTCCGAGAGCAGGAGGAATCTGCCCCCTTGTATATGTGGGTGTGTGCGCCTCATTTTCCGCGAGAGAAGGTGACGAAGTGCTGGTACCCGCCGGCGCTCGGGTGCACATATTTTTCAAAGCGTCGAGGGTGGCGCAACCGGTCGCCGGGACAGGAGGCGATCGTGACAACGTCGCGGAACGCCGTGTGAACAATGCAGCCGTGAAACGGAATGTACACTCGGTTTGATTGTGCGGATTTTGCTTTCAACGCGCCGGGGCTAATGGAATCGCGCGTTCGCTCGTCAATTCGTCCGTGCGTCGTTTAAATATTGTGTGCACACGCCCGGATGATACTATACCGGTGCGTACGTGCACGCTTTTTGCGCTTCAGCGCGGACGATTTCATATTTTCAACCGTTAATCGTATATATAACTCTTCAATTCATTCACGCCTAAATTAATGTGCCACGCAAACAACGTGGATTGCTGAAATAAACGCGGATGTTTAATCGCGTGGTTTTTATCAAATAATGTTTATATTTAATTACTATTTTAAAATTAACTTTTAATCGTCTCAAAATTAACTTTCTTATCGATGAAACGTAAATATTCAATGATAAACAAGAAGATTTCGTGTATAAAAATAATACAAACAATTCTTTAATCGCGAACTCTTATATGAATAAACTATACTTATATAAATAAACAAAATCAGTTTTAACATAATATTATCAAGATCGCTTCCGTAGCGGATAAATTCAAGCAAAACAAAAGAAAATATTATTTTCTTTTTTAAAATTAACGAAATTCACGTATAATATCGAGACAAATCCTCTTGCGAGTAAAGAGCCCCCATTACTTCGCGCGTACTCGAGCGCGACGTCGTCTCTCCGGTATTAGCGTCGAGAAAAATCTGCGTAGAACTCGAAGTCCCTACGATACATATATTTTCCGCGTACGCACTCGGTATATATCGTCCCCGATATGCGTGCGCGTCGCTTTCATAGGCGAAGCGGGAGCCGCGTTGCCGGCGGTAGCGTACGGTACTCTCAATTTGCGAGACGAGCCGAGCGCGGCCGCAGGACGGGAGGGAAGAGAAAGAGCAGGAAAGAAAAAAAAAGGATATAGCCGAGCGAAGGAAGAGGGCCCCTCGACGCGACACGCGCGCAATTCCTGCGCGGCGGAATCACGCTTTGCTGTAATTGCCGGCCCCGAGCCGCTGTCATTACACGCCGGTTCCGTAGCGTTTAGCCGCTCGTCTGCCCCGACCCGAGCCGGCTCCACTGAATGTATATATATGTACACCATGCCCTTCGTACGCGGATTTTTTTATTGCCCATAGTGAGATTCTCTCGTCGTACTTGTACAGCGAATAAACGTACACACATATTTCTCCTGCGTAACGTGTTTTTCTAACGTCGACGAATATATCGTCGGAACGTGCCGACAGTTTAATTAATTCTTTACCTTTTTTTTGACGCAGTTCGACAATTTAATTAAACCAAAATTGTTTTTTTTTTTATTTGGTTTATGACACCCTAATACTTGTTACAGCCAGAGGCAACAGAGTCGTAAAAAGTCGCAGTTGGACGGGGACGCTTGATCAGCCGTCGCCGTAATTTTTCGCGAACTTTTGCGAGAAAAAAAAACTCATAGAGCGAGAAAAATAAAAAGAAACCGATAAATTCCCTTCCGCGGCATATAACTCGCGCGCTTTACAATCCTATACATATCCGCCGGGGAAAAACTCGCGAGTTTCCTCCCGGGAAATGGACCTGTCGCGGTGCGTCCTCGCCGGAGGGGGAAAAAAAGACGGATAAAAATAAACGCTTGTGGACGAATCGCAATTCTAAATCGCTCAAGTGCCGGCAAGTGTCTTTCAAGTACGGGCCGCTTACTTACGTAAAACGAGAAAAGAGCGAGGCCTTCGCGGTGCAAAAGCCGCGCGCGCGCGCGAGCGACGCGGCCATCAGCTTCCTTCGACTCTGCTCGGCAGATCCATTGTTTACATCTCGTCTCCTTACGGCGCTGATCGATCGTTTCGTAAGCGACTCTCGGCCTGAGCCGCTGTTACGTAGGTCTTTCAAAATTTCAGACGTCGAGCAGGTTGGAGTGCTTTTGTTTTCCTTTTGAATATTTTGTAAAAGCTTTTCAAGCTCCAGTATACTGTATATAAGGATAAAGAGTTTTAACGCGAACGTTAAAATCAAATTTAACGTTGAATCGATGAGTGGTAAATTTGATATGTGCATATTTTTATTATTTCGAAAAGATATTTTACGATATACTCGCGCTAAAGTAGAATTATAAAACTAATGAATACATTTCGTTACTTTGTATAAGATTCCGGAATTCTAAACTTTATAGACCAACAGGTGCTTTGAAAAAACGAGGTCAGCCGAAATTTTCATGCACAATAAAAGATAAAACGCGCAAATGACGTGACGATAAAAAGGAAGTGCTGATATAAACATTCATCTTTTTAGTTCGCGCTTTTACGTATATATATGTACAATAAGATCGTATAACGGCACGTACACGTCCGTACGTTATAAATTCTACACGTAAAAAATAATTTTGTTAAATTTTGCCCGAAACGTCAAACATTTAATTTAAAATCCGCATTTAAAGATCAATTTGTTTTAGCGCGCACAGCCGAAGCGAGCATATATAGCACATGCTTGCGGTAAGTGGACACGCGTGTAGCATGATCCTATGGCTGCGGGGGTGCGGGACGCGCCGCACGAGATTGTAATCACTCCCCCGGCCCTGAGCGTTAATTAATTTGTACGAATTACAGGGGGGTCGCGGTGGCTGGTGTTAGCCGAGCATGAAGCACGTGGCATGATGGGCACCGTGACCCGCACCGTCGGATTCTGCGCGAGCGCGCTTCACCGCATTTTCGGCTCTTTCGCGGATAGGAAACGCTTACACCTGCGCGAGTGTAAATCGAGCGTCGGGTATTTCGTTGCGCGTGTGCGGTTTTATATACCGACGTTTGGCACGAAATCCGGAGATATTTAACTTTTTTTTATTATTATTGTTTATTAAGAGACATTATAGGTGTGTTTAGTTGGCAGCTGGAGTGCGGAGATCGACGATGAAAGATTTTTCATTGTACCGATATAAATTGGACGTCGTAATTTTCATCGTCAGTGCATCTGGTAGTTTTTGCGTTAAAAAACTTTAGATTGAACGCTCGCAACTTTTACCGCGCTTCGAGCTCCCGCGGCGAAGGTATATATGTATATATATATATACATCGATAGCGAGAGAACAAACAACAATAACTCATAACGCGAAATAAAGTTTGAATGTTTTTGATTTTGCTCGGCTGTACCGTTAGATAGAAGTGCAGTTGTAAAATTAATTTACAACGCATGAAGATATTTTTAGCTTGAAATATTTGCAGTGAATTTATATTTATTTATTTATTTACTTAATTATCGTGCATGTGTAATTGAAATTTTGGTCGTACTCTGGAGACAAATAATAGCAGGTGAATATATTAGATTATTTTAATTCTGACATCATCCACTACTTTGATGTAAATTTTCATTTATCGTTCAGCGCCAAAGAGACTGTAAATTCGATTTTTTCGATGTGAATTAAAGCATATTAAACTAATGAAAGTACTACTCTTTTGCAATAGTTATTATCTTACTAAATTT
>JAWWEN010018176.1:0-20174 GCA_035582955.1 Sycophila texana | reverse complement strand
TACACTACTTCCGTTGCATTACACTTTTCTTGGCCTAGCCCCTGCGCCGTAACGCGACATAAGGAACTTCGTTCCAATAATTAAATATCACTTTATACAGTGTAAAATGTAATAAAGCATGCAAGCTTTTCTTCTAGATTATATTTTAATTTAAATTACCAATTATGGCGCAGATATTGTTCTACAATCAAATCTGCATACCTATAGCCACTTATGACACAACTATAAAAGCAAAAGCACTTGACGTATATTAGATTTGTCGTTGCGCCTTTTAGAACAAGAAAAAGCACTTGAATTACGTGACGCGAAAAGCGAGTAAACATCATTTGCTTACAAACAAGACTAATGCATAACAAGTAGTAATTCAAATCTGGCTACAATCGATCAAACGAATTTCCCTAAAGAGCCTTGATTCCCGTAAAAAGAAGGAAAAACTCTTTAAAAAAATTAAAGCAAAGTGCGCTCTTGCTTTCCACGAAGCTCGAAAAAGAAACTCCGGCGCGCGGCTGCAGCAAACAACGCACTTCTTCAAAAGCCCGAAGCGGTACTTAACGGCGCCCGGCATGATTTGCAAGCGGTCGAGAGAAAATATTCAGCACTTGCGCGAGGAAAAAAGGGAGAGCGGACCGTGCGCACACCGTAAGTTTCGGCGTTTCGCAAACACGAGTGCCTATAACTCATTCGCGCGCCTAGACAAAATGCCGAGGTCATAAATCCCCGCGAAGGGGGGGGGGGGGAGAATCCTATCAGAACGTGGGCTTTGATCCTTCGCAGGGGCGAAGCTAGGCCAGTCTTTGAGCTTTATCGACGGGCACGCGGAAAAATTGAAGCATGACAAATCCCCGCTTAAATTAGTCCATCGGTGCGTCCGCGGAATTCCGACGAACTGCGGCCCTTTATCTTGCCAGGGATTCTTTTTTTAGACTGGTTCTATAAGCAATGGACGAGGTCGATTTAACCGTATAAAGATTAGCTTGCAGTTGATTTATCGGTTATTCTAGTTTCTAGGAAATATCAGAACTTGAAAAAAGTTGCTTCATAATTCTCGTTTTTGTATTCCTAAGAGGTATGACCAGTTCCAGTATACATTTAAAATAAATATACAAAGCTACAAATATGTTCAGACCCATTAGTAGGAACTGCTATTCCATTTTATAGCAATTTCAAATATTTTACTCTAAATGTGGTGAATTCTTTCTGCAATTATTTAAGGACTAAAAGAGAATTTAACCAAGAAGAAGAGTCTCGTAAGTTTGGAATGCGAAGATACTGGTTATTAGGTTATTGAATGCACGTTACTATTATGATAATTTTATTTTCGACGCTCGTATATTTAATCTTTTTTCTTTCTATTTTTCGTTTTCTTTTTTAGTAACAAATTTTATTGGGAGTGAGTTGGGATCAATTGATGAGATACATTTTTTTTGGAGGTAAATATGTTAAGGGATCCATTGAATCGCAAATTTTGCGTGTTAGACCCTTCTTTACCTTCATCACATTTTCAAATAAGAAAAATCAGCTCAAAGTTTTGTGTAAGTTCACATCCCAAACATATAAGGCTCTCCTTGTAAGTTTAAAAGTTTTTAAGTTCTTGAAAGGTTATGTTCATGAGAATTCATTGCTTATCTGACCGATAAAAGTAATTCAACTTAGATATCTTTTGACCTTTGAATGGACTAAATATTTTTGATTTTACCGAACTAAAATATAGTTATCACTTTGCAAAAGTAACTAAATTCATATAATGATCATTCGACCAATGCTAAAGGAATTGATCGTTCGAAATGTTTACTTTAATCTGTGAAAAACCTCTGAAATATCGGAAAATAAACATTTTACTTGCGGACGTTTACACTCGATCGATTAGCTTCGATCCTATCCCGTTAAAGAAATAGAGCGTGGAAATGTAGTGGAGTAGAAAGACTCCTTTCCTGGACAGAATAAGAAAGTAGATCCTGCCCTGAAAATTCATATTCACGAGGCTCGTGCTTTAAATGCGAAGTCAAATCTGAAGTACCCTGCATGTTAATAGAGTAATCGACGGTGAAATTGGTCAGGCAATATTTGATTTTAGGTGAAACTAAAAGCGCCGATTGATTTTCGAGCAACTTTTCCACTGCGCATCCTGATTCGAATTTCAAATCGCCATTATAACTTTATTTACTTTGAAATTGTCACTTTAGTTGTGCGCGAATTTCACGAAAATGCGAAGCTACTAAGTAGTTGCATTCTACCGCAGTAAGCAACGCCGAAGCTTCGCAGCAAACGAACCTTGCGCCAGATTTACTTTCTTAAAACGAAATTTCGTGGAAATAAGAGACAGTGAGGTGCTTGTACGTCAATCGATTTTCATTAATGCAGTGGCTTGAGAAACTTTTGTTCGACGGGATGGAACTAGTAAATTTCAATTAGTGAAATTTCGACAAACACCGTGAAATTAGGATAAATAATCCACTTCGAAGTAGCGACAAGAAAATTAAATATAGACTAAATAAATATAGACTAGACTATCAGACACTCTCCAAACAAAATGCGCTCTTAAAGAAATTATGAGCCTAAAAGTGAAACCGCAACTATTCTTAATTTGATTGGTTCGGTTCTTACAGGACCTCACGGTTGTTGTTTACTTGTTTACCTCTCTCTAACACATGTGGCCAATCGAAACATTGTAGTGTAAAAGACCAAAGATTTAGAGATATACATGCAAGGGAAAAAAATACGATTTTTTAAGTTAACTTATAGTTTTACATTAACGTCTCGGTATTTTTTCAGTATTGGTTAATATACAATTACGTTATTTTTGAATATGCAAAAATAATCAGTAGCAACGGTAATGTTGCGGACTTGTTCTAGACGGTACAAGAAAAATATTTATAACCATTTTTTAGACTGATTTTTACATTCAAATCGTCTTCTATGAATTATTATAGTATTTTTTAAAGGAAACAAAATTATATAATAACTGCTCAATATGCCTTTGCTGGCTATAAAAAAGCAATTAAAATCGATACTAATTGTGTAAGAAAAAGTAGTGAAGAATCTTCTCGACGCCTGTATTTAACTGTACTTCCGGTAGATCGGTGCACAATTTGCCGTAGAGTAGTCCTGTTATACAATGAAACTCCTTTAGTGCAACGTAAACTCGAGAGGGGCGGGTCTCGGCTCTTCCCGCTGGCTTTGCGTTTTTACGTCTTTATTAAGGCTCCTCAACGGTGCTGCTTCTTCTTACCCTTTGTGCGTTCCTCTCCGTATTGTCCTTGTATATTCTTAATTTCACCGAACCCCGGCGCCGAGCGCAAAAGAAAAGAGAGGAGAATTTTTCGCGAGCCCTTGAATTCCCGCCTTCAACCCTCGGCGGGAGTCGTTATTCTTGCAACATCGAAGAGGAGAGGAAAAAAAATTGGAGCCGATTGAATAGGATTTGAGGAAAGAGCGGCTGCATTACGCTTGTCTGAGCGATTCTCCAATTACATGTTCGATTCCTGTCATTTCAGGTGGAATTCATTACTCTAAGTGCTGCCAGAGAGCCGCATTCGACAACACGCTATATCGACGGAACTATGCGCCGCAATGCATCGCTTGCGGTGAGAATTTATTGTCCATGACCGCTCGGCGAATCTACGCTGACTGCAGCTCCGTGTTGTTCAGACATCACTGGTGAGATTACTAACTTTCGCTTCTATTGATTGAATATAATTCTAATTAATGCTGTGAATTACAAACGAATAGATTCAACTCCGGCTATTACGTTATCCGACTAATTTTCAATTGTTTAGTTTTTTTTCTATTTGTTAATTATTTGTCGAAGAAGTTTGTAAGTAATAATTAATAATTATAAAATATTAAAAACCCTGGTAGAAAATTGAGGAGATTGTGGGCATAATTCTGGACAACTTATGTTCAATGGCCCCATTAACAAACGACTGAAAGTGGTCATAATATGGGCAGAATCCAATCAAAATTGTTTTTATATACTCGAAGAGTATAATAAAGCTACAGCTTTAAAAAAGGTGTGTGAGAGAGACCTGGCGTCATATATTGTAGTTTGTAAACGTATACTGAATCATTTTTCCTATGATACTTCCAGTATACTGTATTATAAACCTTTTTTGTTTAAACAATCACATCCCTAGTGAAACGACCTTATAAAAACTGATTAAATCTCATTAATTCTGGTGCAGAAACCTAATAGGATATGCGGTTTCTGCACCCTTTTATGCGGTTTTATACGATCGTTTCAATAGGGATTTTTTCTTCTTTTTTCTTTGAAATAATTGATTGATATAGCAAAGCGTTAAAATAACTTCGATTACTTAGTTCTCGAATTTAAGGTTAAAAGCCAATTGATGAGAAATGCTGACGAACATAATATGGGCATATTCAGTCGAACTCGGGCAGATTATGTCACATATATTATGCTCACAAAGTATGGCCATAAGTCAGCTACCGGAATACACCCGGACATAATTTATGGTCAATTTTTTACCAGGGAGTGCAAAGCATTTTTACACTTAAGTTTCTCTGACGTTTTATTTAATTCGTTCATTTTCCTATTGATTTCTAATTTTTTTTAAAAAATACAGGATTTGATAATATTTAATTGTTTAACAGAAAGAGATGTACATGAATGTTAATTTTTTTAAAGTAAAATACGAGAGGATTTTTTTTAAGCTTCTAGTATTATAAAAACTATTTAATACTAGAATGTCCATTAGGGCTTGCTTATTTAAATGGATTACTTTATTGGATTACTATAATTAGTAAACCCCATAATTACCTAACTATTGAAAACTCGCATTCCAATCCGTGCTTCATCGTAAACTTCTTATACGTAAAAGCGAAATACTATAGCTGTGCAACATCGGGGAAACATTATTCTCTGAGAGAAACGTACGAGTCCAAAAACAAAATTAACAAAGCTATAGCAAATTTCGCGCGGTTCTCTGGCAATGGCACTTTTTGTGCTTCCTCGAAATTACGTTTTTTTTTCTTTTGATAAGTAACTCCACTGGTCGCCGGAATCAACAGAGCGATCCGTGCAACGTCCCGTACGCTAAGCTCCGCTGGCAACCGCAATACTCTTGACAGCTGCGCTTTTTTATTAATAAAAGTTTATTTTCTCTTGATTATTGATAAACATACTGTTTTTTATTATAAAAATGAAAAATACCTTACTCATTTTACTACAGGAAAATTATTTTAAATCAAATATTTTAATTTTGGATTCAATTTTAAAAGTGATAAAAATTTCTCGGTTTCGTGGCAAACGCACATACGAATGCTTTTGCCTGGGACGTCAGTGTAAATAATAAAAGAGACCCAAAAACTATCCGTAAATAGGATGAAAGCAATTTCCTCGTACAGTGCAAATAAACTCGGCAAAAAGGCAGCAAGTGAGAGGAGAAATCCGAAAGTCGAGCCTCAGCGCTGAATCTTGATTCCGGCGATTGTTTTGTCCCCGATAAATCCACATTATCCGTGCTCACGCTCACTCGCATCGGATGCCGGATTTCATACTGCGAGGATTATCGCCTATAGCTTTGTAAGCGACTTTTTTCCCACACATCCGCAACTTCTTCCCTTCTTAGCTATTTCTCTAATTCGTTCCTTCGTGTCTTTATTTTTTTTACCCAAATCTAATCAACTTCAGTGTTTACATCTGCAACTGGATTGAAAACTCTGCTGGAAAATTTTTCGCCCAAATACTCTGATTATCATATTATTAAATAAGGAGATAGAAGTAGATTAATTAATTATCAAGTGAGTGTACTTAGAATGATGAGAACTAATTAATGTCACATATTTCTGGTGGGACTATCAGTTTTCCTGGACTGTGCAAGCCTTAACATTGGTGAAGGCCAAAACAAGGCTAAGTACCTCAGATCGTGCGATAGTCACGCGCGCATTCGATTAATTTCCTCTTTTCTTGTACATAAGAGGAAGATGAAAATAAGTTTAAAGCGTCTTGAATGTCATTGCTTAGATCTTTTTTTATTTGTTCAAAGGTATTATAATGAGATATATATCGTCTTCCTCTTCAAAAATTGGCTGACTTTTGTAATTATCTGCAATTTCAACGATGACATATAATAAATTTTGCTTCCAAATATTTGTTATAAAAGTAATGTTGGAAAGTTTTTTTATAAAAATTTAATTTTAATATATTGGAAATTCTATAGTAGAATCTTAGTGATCTAGAACAAAAAAAAAGTGCCTGATGCATAAGTAGTGGGAAAAAGGAAAATATCCTAATAAGTATTAAAAAGAAATCAACATTGCTTTATCGAACATTTCTAAAGTATTTATATTTTCTACCTTTTCACGATAAAAAAAGACTTTTAAAACGCGATGTACCCATTTTACGTGTCAAAGGTTTAAGAAGATGTCTACATTTTAAAGAACTCTATATTTTTTTCTAAAAATATCTTTGAAATTGATAAAGTATTACTCAGAGTGAAATATGATTTACCTTGTATTTCAAAGATGAAAATAGAAAGACTTTTTTTATTGGAAGAAGACAGTATTATAGTCCTGTACATGCGGAGTATATTAAATATATGACGAAATAAAATCCGCCAATTGCCATAGCGAAAAATAAACAGAAATACACGCCTCCACCAGCTTCCAAGTCAAAGATTTTTAAAGGACAAATAAGGCAGGAAAACTGGAACTACATAAGGAGGCGCACTCCTTGTGGTAACTTGTTTATCTGACGGCGATGTTTCGTAACTTTAACGCGATGCGCCGTTGAGCTCGGTGAAAAAGATAAGAAGGTCTTTCTTCTTTATTCAGGTGAATATGCTGCCTCTCCTACAGGCTGTCTGGGAGCCTCCAATTCACCTTTATTTAATAATCTTACTCAATTCTCGGAGGGAATGGAGGTGTAAAAATGGAAATTTATGTTAACCTCATTCAGAAAAAGCGCTTTGAAGTATTTTATTAATTTTACGCATGTGTTGTACAACAAAATGTCTGTAAATGTCTGAATTTTCTATAATATAAGTGGTTTTATATATAATATTCTGACTTTAAAAGTGTGCCAGGTTATATCTTCTACTTCTATGAACCGTGATATAAGCGACACTAAAAGCAATATCAGAATAACGTATTATATACAAAAAAAAAACAGTAAATTACGAAATTTCATACCATACTTGAAATGAATAAATTTAAAACAAGTATTTGGTAGTTACGATACATATAAAGTTTATTTTTCATACTCACGGTTAATAAGACTTTCAATGCCAAAATAAATGAAGAAAAATATTCGGTATTTTATCTGGTAAAAGTTATCCGGTAAAAGTTACATGACTGTCGAATAGAATAAAAAAGAATCAACTCCGACACGTTGATTTTAGTGAAAAGATGTGATCTGCGTGAAAATAAGGTACCAGAGCTTGATTTATTATCCACGGAGTTTTTCTTTGTGTCGCTGAGCTCTGGACTAAGATTCAAGTAGATATCACCATTTGGGAAATATCTGAGAAAAGTTTCATTCAAAAATAAGGTTGACTCTTATAATATCTATCACTTATGTATAATATATTACAAAATGTACGGCAATAACATTTTAAGGCGTTAAAATTTCAATGCATTTTAAGTTCAATACGTTCTTAATAAAAGAGATTCTTGAATTTAATAAATAAGTATTTATTGTTATAAAATAATTACCGCAAATCTTTAGTAAAATTTATTAAGTTGCAACAAAATTTTCTTTAGTTACATAAATAAATCGTATAACACAAAATTCATGCAGAAATGATTTATGCACAAAGACAAGCAAAAATAAATAAATTGTTAGTATACAATTTCACAAATAAAGTCTGACATGATTCCATTGAAACGTCTTTCTTATACACATTACCCCCGCAATTTTTCGTCAAAATCAAATATTAGATCTCCGTTAAAAATCGAGTTAAACAGCTTGAAACTCAAAGCGCCCCTACGCAATATGGCATTTTTCGTTTAATTGAGCGGATAACGGGCGGCTAAAAATTCGGCGCTCTTCGCGCGTGTATCCGATATCCCCGGCAGGCACATCGTGAGTGCTGCAGTGATAATTAGGCGGTCGCCCAGTACCTCGGCAAAAGACGTGCGGAATTCGTTTATGCAGATTCGAATCAATTTTCCGCAGCGGTCGGCAGGATTCGCAATTTCCGTTTGTTTCCTGACAGATTGCACGAGGCTGTTAGTCGGGGGGGGGAGGGGGTGCAAAGCCGGCCTGGCATGGGGTGGGGTGGGGGAGTGGTTTCATACCGACCGTTAAGTTAATCCGAAAAGGCAATTTTGCGGGAGTATAATCGACACCCGCAGCGCGAATCGCCGATGCCCGGGCTACTGTCGCACGGATTAAGCTGGAAAATTACTAAAGTTTTTATTACCCACGTTTTTTTTTCATTCTTTTATTTTGTTTCATCGAGTTAATCGAACCCTATCCTCCTGAATAACGATATAATGAAAGCCTGGGATGATCGTATTTTTATTGGGACGCGGTTATTGCATTTATAAAATATACCGGTAGATATATGTACCTCCAAGTCGTAAATAAAACGACCTTAGTAGATTATAAATTAACAACGTCGATGTGGCGTTTTAATTTTAATAGTAATAATAATAAAGTGAAAACCAACAATGAATAGAGCGTCGACTGTTATAGTTTCGCGCAGAAACAATAATTTGTGAATTATAAACTATAGGTATATAAGTATATAAGTAAATCAATTTCGCATATAAATCAGGCGATATATTGGCCGGAATTTTACGACTTCTTATGCCTTAGGTAATTTAGTCGCCGCTATTTCCGACGGGAATTTGATAGGTCACAAATATTGAATTATATAGTATAAAATTTGCATAATTATTAAATATAAAATAACGGTCGCTTTTGAATGAAATACATTAACATAAATTATGTAAATAGTAGAGCATCGGTGCACTTTAGAGACCGAAACTTTTCTAACTGCACTTTATCATTTTTAATTATCAGCGTACTAACGGGAATAACTAGAATGCTCCGTAGAACTAAGTCATGGATCCCCAAAGTTTATGCAAGTTTTATAAAATAAAGATGATAAATAAAGTAACGCGAAAATTATGTGGTTTTCTGCAACTTTGAAGAAAATAAATTAATATAAAAAGTTATCCTTGTTTCTGAAGAAATTCAAGTCTTATCTTTCTTTCTATGACATTACAATGACACATCGATTTTCAAACTTTTATCTGTTATTCCTTCCAAAATACATTTAAGTAAATTGAAATTGTTTTCGGTTGTAAGGGCTAAAACTTTTGGATTTATTCAATTATCTGACTCTAAATTAACTTTTTAAATTTGTAATTGGAAAAAATCTTTAAGGAGAAATCTTTGAGAGGAAATTGATAATTTACATCGAATGATTGCAGGGACACTGAATAAATGGAACGTTAAAATGAAAAATTGAAAATAATTAACCGGTCGCTTTCTCACAAATAAGAAGTCAATGTCTGGGTTTATTATTTTAATGAAAAGTAGCTAAAAGTATACAGTACCGCGGTATTAGATGAACTGCACCGATAATACCCGCTAAAAATTCCTGCTTGTTTATCGTAGTTTATATCTCAACAAGTGTGCAAAAAGTATCTTTCTATCTCACTGGTATTCCGGAAAAAATGAAAACAATCGTACTGGACATTTATCACACTTTCGTCTAGCACCAGCATAATCTATAGGAAAAATCTGTGAAAAGTCTTTATTATATAACATGCATTGTCTTGAAACTTTTTAAACGCTGTTATTATACAAAATCTATATACTGTATACTACATACTGTGTACATCAGCCGTTATGATTACAACTTTTGTTTCAGTAACTTTCACAGGTTTCTCTCCCTTTAACAATGTGATAATAAGTAAGCACAGCGTAATTGCACTTTCAGGTAATATGATACGTTATTAATATAAGTTTTACGAGAATTTTCATTAGTTTACATCAGAAATTCTAAAATCATAAAAAATGCCCTTTAAATAGTATGAGTCGAATTTTAGTCAGCCACCTTTAAATTTCCTTCCAGAAAGCACTTGAACAGTAACAGTCACTGTTCTTAAAATTAAAAAAAAAATATAAATATACATTTAAAGAAAATTCATTATCAGTTTATATCACAATTATTCTAAATATGCTAAGTAGAATAATTCCAGTATAATCAGACACTTTTAATATTTCCTCCAAGAAGGCACTGGAACAGTAACCGTTACTATGCTTAAAAAAGTTAGTCATATATGAATTTAAATACAATTTATTCTTAATTTATACTGCAATCATTGTAAATATTCGTTAAGTAGTATAATTCTAGTTGAGGCAGACGCTTTTAATTTTTCTTTCAAGAAAGCACTTGGGCAGTTGTTTTAATTCATATAAATAGTTCATATTATTCATATTATTAGTTTTCATCGAAATTATTGAAATTATCTAATTGTAAGTAGAATAATTACTAGCAGTCAGACACGTTCAACATTTCCCATTACTCAATTAAAAAATTAATCTTTATTAGTTTACAACTTTACAAAATATTTGTTCTTCAAGCAGATTATTCAAATTTTAGTCATTTATTAACAAATTTTAATTTTACCATCTGTTCTTTATCAGACGATTCACGATTCAAATAAATCATCCATTAATTATGACATTCCTAACTGTTTCGTCCCCTCTAAAAAAAAAAAAATAAATAAATAAAGAAATAAATAAGGTACGCGAAGCCTCATAATTCTTCGTGACCTCTCATAAAAACGCTGGCACTGCAGCGACCTTCCAATAAGCATACGGCTGATGCATGAAACGCGCCTGATTTCGGCAGCTGCGATAATCAGGCAAACACGACGACGAAACTCATGATTTATTTTCCCTCGTGACTTTCGCGACCACATCAAATCGAATTGTTGTTTCAGTCGCCGGACTATCGAAGCAAACCTCGCGCGATTTCGACCCAATGATTAATTGAAATTTGCAATTCGCCATTCGGTGCGCCATCGGCGATCGCACTCTCCGCGCGTCGAATCAATCCCCGCCGATTGCACGACGACCAATCGAGCGGCCGATTTCCGGCTTCAATTGCTCTTTTTTTTTTATCGCACCGACGGCATGAAGTTATGTTTCGATGTTTATTTTGTGCATGACAAGTTTAGCTATGTTATTATTTTATGAATTTAAGGTAATTTATAAAGAATATCCAGAAACAAATTTTAAATTATGCATTTTTTAAGCAATTTATTTATACGACTATTACCTTTGAATGTTCATGAAAAAAAACGATGGTCTTTAAAAGCATTTTCATGTAAAAGGTCTTTAGTAATACGTATACATCAGAGGAAAAATCCTCTCGATTATTCCATGGCTCTTTCTGTGAAACAATCGCAGAGATACTGTTACCAAAAAACACTCAACAGAATCGCATGAAAATCGCAAATATATTCGGCAACGGCAGCACTATACGTCACCAAAAAAATTTCCAAGGATTTTCCTGAAATTTTTACACGAAAATCTTTTAGGAATGACGATTAGTCTCTACTGCCTGCACGTGCAGACGATTGAAACAGACTTCAAGAATAGTCATAAAAAAACGTTCGAATTTTAGAAATTTAGTTGTTTCATCAGATATAACAACTTACAATAATATTTTAAAATAAAAATTTTTTTTTGTTATATTATAATCCCTTGCCGAGGAAGTGTAAATATTTTGACCTATTGTATTTTAAAAACGCAAAACAATAATTTATTGTAGCATGCTCCCCTGCATGCGAATAAATAAGCATTGTGCGAAATATGTTTAAACCGATTGTTTACCGTCGTACCGCGCACGGCGCTTAAATCTTCCATAATAATTACCGCTGGCAAAATCTACATTTTGCTACAGCGAGAAGAATTGCCGTGAATAAATTTTTATCCCGGCTTTTTTTTTAAACAAAAAAAAAAAACAAAAAAAAAAGAACGTAGAATTTAAATTCTCACCGTGCGTCGACAAGGAGTAAATGACTTTAAAGCGTTTGCTCATTAAAAAAGTGGGTCCAAAAAAAACAGAGAGGAAAAGAAAGAATATCCGTGCGCGAATGACCACGTTGAATTAGCGTCGTCGAACGACTTGAATACGCGGCGAGGAATATCAGTGCGAGGTCCGACAAAAAATCCAAGTTCCATTGCGTCTACTGCTCTCCGACGTGGATGCACCGACGATCCAGCCTCGTGTAGGTATCGCACAATTGCGCGAGTCTTCCACCTCGACTTCGTGCGCTGCCGTCTAAAAGCCACTACTCCCACGCTCCGGTAGTCCTCTGTATTCTATCTTCGACGTCCGATCGGCGTTAATACGGCACGTGCGTACTTTTATTTTTTCTTCGTCGCTTCCGATTGTTTTTTTCGTATCCTTTTTCTCTTCTGAGATTACGTTTAGAGCCATTTTTGTTTAGATACAGTTCGTGATGCAATTATTTTCTTTATTTATTTAATCAATGACGTTGACTAAATAGTTATGATGTATATAAAAAATAAAATAAACTTGAAATTTAATTGTAAGAGAATGCGCAGTATAATAATAATTCTTATAGAAATAGTGTTCCAATAAATTTTAATGTAAATAAGTAATTACTTTGTTTAAATTTTTAGGATTTTTTGCAGACTATAATGAGCAATATTTAATTAATTATCATTTTTATCATCGCAATTCAAACAACAAAAATTTTACAAAAAAGCTTCCTCCGTGAGGAAGCGAAAGGTAACAGGTACATAACAAAATAAAATATTAAAAATTTAAATCGTAAGGTATGAAGCCATCGTGCGGTGTTAACGAGCGCAACTCGGCTTGTAATCGTAAATAAACAAATAGACAAAGAAATAAATAATCAAACGAACAGTTCGGGGGGAAGCGCCGCCCGTAAATCTGAGCGAGCAGGGCTATAAAGCATCATTTCCCGTGAAATCGTGGCCCCGTAACGGACGTCCCTCATTTTTCGTCGGCTCGCCGTAGTCTCGGCAAACTCGTAAATATGCATTCGGTGACGGAGGTCGGCAACCGCTCATCTTAATTTCAAGCCGTTCCACGCGGCGACCGCAACCCCGACGCGACCAAGTCGCTCCGCCGAGACCCAAATAACCTCGCACTTACCAAGAGCCGACCGTTTGCGTCTCCACAAATTCTGCACCTTCTGAAATTAGAAGTTTGACGGTTCAAAATTCTCGTTTTTATTCTGACAAAATGGGTTTGGTTCAAATTACTAATTCCAAGGTAAATGCTGTCATCCAAAGCATATCAAAAATATTAAAAAAAAAATTATCAGGGGACACAAAGAGACACGAGTTGATATAGTAAAATCATAGATTTCGTCAGACGTACGTGCATGCATTAGTTACTAAACTTGTTTCCTCCCTAATAACAACACGCAACGTTTTAAAAATGTTTTTAAAACGTTTTAATTTTCACATCGATACGTTTCTAATGAAAGTGAAATTAACGTTGATAAAATGTTCTCTAAACATCTCAAATGTCCGCTAACTATAGCAAAAAAAACTCTGATCTCACAAGTTGTAAAACGTTTTTTAATCGTTTGTTCAACATTCAAGTCAAAAGTATTACATTTCCACGAACTCCCTATTTAATTCTATAATTATAATAATTATTCACATTTGTATATAAACATTTCCTTTAAACTTTTCATTTTCATAAAATAAGAGCTTAATATAAAGCTCAAGTATCCATTCTAAACAATAACCGTCTCCTTCCCGAAAATCCTACAGACTGTACAAGTTGAACGCCCCGAGTCTTACCATACATCAGCACCGCGCCCACACGAAATCCAGGAGGAAATTAACAATTTCTCAAATCGCAATCGGAGCAAACGCCCCCATTTTTCGTGCGAGCGCCGTCCGACCCGCTGCAGCGCGCGTTTAAACTCGCACGCGAGCGAAGACGCGACACATCGGAATCCCGGCTGGAGAGAGATAAGGGATCGGCCGGCGGGCACTGACTTCCGGCGCGCACCCGCGAGGAATCCGCGGCACAATTACGCCGAGAACGACGCGATTAATCATAATTATACCGCGAGGTGTGCGCGCGCACCCGCGTGCTCAGGAAGCGCCAAGCGCCGTTAGCCGGTTGAGATAAGGAGGATGGCGGCCGTACACTCAGCCGCCTATACGCTCTCGGTGTATAGAGCCTACATATGCCGACGACCCTTTGCCACAAGTGTGTGACGAATAACCTGTTTAGGAATGAATGCGGCTTGGAGGGAGGGCTTTTTTTTGGGAGGTCTCCGTTTATTCTTAGATGATACTTGAGCAAAATTAGATTTTCTTTTGTTTCGTATTATTTGTTTCATATCAATTTTTTTATGAATGATAATTTTAGTGCTTTTTGTAGAGATAAAAAGTAAGATAAATGATCAATTGAATGAGTGAGTGAAAAGTACTGAATGAAATAAGCACTTGAATTTAATTACTGTCATAATATATATATTTTGCATAAAACTGAAGTAAATTCGGCTTAAAACGTAATGGTATGGTTCAATTCTGAATAACAGTAACTAAATCGATAACTCTGATTAAACGTATAATAAATGCTAAAAGATGTATTTAAAGTAGATTAAAATAATTTCACCGAATAAATTAAAATCGCTTTTAAAGTAATCAAAATTAAAAAAACTTTGCGATATTTGGATCAAGTAAGAAAGAAAGTAAAGTGTAATATTATCTTTTACTAATATTTAATTATTAATTAATAAAAATATAACACTTACAGACTTTAAATTTAATTTATGCTTATAAGTGTTTGCGCACCTATTAGTGTAATACACGTGGAAAATTTCTCATGCGTCAATTTTGAGTTAGTCGCTAGACAACGTCACTGAAGCAGAACGTAGTCGCGCGCATTTCGTTAAGGCCACCGTCTTACTGTGATAGCGAATGGCAATGGAAGATCTGACGCAAGAAGGCGGTGAACAAGACAACTCGGTGACAGGGCCTGCCTCCGAGCAGCGGCTCACATACGGATACATTGAGTGAGACTATTAAATTTTCGAGTGAGCTTGTGCTCCGTTATATGCGAGACTGACGCATGCGATGAATCTATAGGGAACCTGCATAAATCACATAAATCAGGAAAAAAAGATTGCAGTATTTCAGTCGATAGTTAGCTTTAAAACAAATCGATATTACTTTAATCTTTGATTTTGTTATCAACCACAGTTTTTAAAATAAATTATTTAAAAATTTGAACATCTTTTAAATTCGTATCACGTGACTAATGAAATCACAATGCATGAATTGCAAATGGAATTTTCTCTTTTTGCATTGTGACCAAGTAAAGTCTAATGTGACATAAGAATGCCATTATTTGATAACAGGGAAATAAACGTGCTTTACCGAGCAACAGAGCAAATATGTTTGTTTTGATAAAGCTAACCTTTATATTAGTATAATAGAATGAACATATCACCTAGGATGTATGCATTGTGATGTCATGATCATGTGACATTAATTTGAATAAACTTCCAAAAATGACTTGGAGAAAGTTATTTAAAACAATAAATAAATTGAATAAAAAAGAACTGTTAAAAATATTTACTGTACCATATACTACCGATTACATAAAGATTTTAAAATCATGCATCCCTATTGTCATTAGCCTCAGTGTAAATTAGCTTAACCGAAAAATAATGATTTCACACACTGTGTTCAAACTTGAACGTCAGACAGGTCGACATTATAGGTACATCATTTTGACGATCATGGCATTTTAACCATAATTTACGCACTTGCAGCGCCCATAGAATAACTATACGACAGGGGATAAAAAAGTTTTCGCTTGCTTAGTATCTCTCCCGGAGAAAACAAAAGAAGGATCCGCAACGTAGCACAATGAATCATACTCCATCTAAACATTAATCACACCGTAACCTTCCGTAATTACTTTTACAACGACATTTATATCAACGCACAGCCGTAAAGCACCACGTCGGCCCGTAAAATTTACATGGATTAATCCCTCACGCGCAGTTACATAATCCAACATCCATTTAACGGACGGACGCGCCAGGCGGTATTTGCTTGACGTCGGAAGAGGGCGAAACATTTCGCGCGGGCCTCTCTCCTCGGGGGTGCATCGATCGCGTCGCCTCCTTAGAGGTCTAGAGAGGAGTAATCCGGCCAGTCGTAAAATTACGTGGCGCCCGACGCAAACGGCCCCATATATACAGGAGGAAGCCCCGGCGGTAAGCCTCGACGTGCGGCGGCGCTCTAATCCGCGGGCCCGATATGAGAAATTACGCAATTGCGCGCGCAAGTGCACGCGAGACATAATTATCAAGAGGCGACGCCGTCGGAAGCGGACCTTACCGCCGGCGACATCCAAAAATTTAATGGATCGCTCCTCCCGAGAGGCGGGAGCCCGTGAAAACAGCAAGATTACCGTTCCACGCGTTTAAGTAGTTCAAGCCAAGTTTAGTCAGGCATAGTCTTCTCCAGACGATCTTTTGCGCGTCGGCGCCTGAAGAGGAGATAGGGAGTTGTTCTTGTGTCTTCTATGATGCTAAACTTTTGTTGTTACTTAAAATTTCATTGACTTTGTTAACTGAAGTTTTGTTGAAATATTTAAATTTTAATTTTGCGACAAGAGAAAAAGATTGAGGATTAACTCTTATTTATTAAGACGCGGCTTCGCTTAGATTCAGTTCTGCAAATAATAGGTTATTATAATCTTACTGTAATTACTGTAGTGAAATTGACTTTTACATTTTTAACGTGAATTTTATTTTATAAACTGTAATAAAAACATAAGTGATAAGTAATTACACTTCTACTAACACAGCTTATGTTGAAATAAAAAAATACTCAAACTTACTTAACTATAAAATGTAAATGAAAGATAAAAGGGCGAACAGCGTTGATTACTGCTGCTAATATAAACCTGTTTTATGTAAGATTTAAAGTCTCCTAACATCGACGTATTTGAGAACATAAAAATAAAAACTAAAGTGTCTCATGAGGTCTCGCACTTCATATACTTCGCAGCTTGGAAGAGATATCAACGAAAGCGTTAAAAAATCTATTAAAACGATACTTTCCAATTGCAATGCAATAAACTTTAAAAAAAAAAAAAAAAAAGAGAGAGAAATAACCCAGTCTACGACAAAAATTTTTCATACCGAAAACTCTACTCTGCGGCTTAATGCTTGAAACTTCATTTTATGCAGGTCATATCGTCTTCGGGTTTAAAAAATGCCGGAGAGTTTTGCTCTCAAAGAAAATTCATGCCTGCAATCTTACTAAAAAGGGCCGAGAGGAGAGTAAATGGAGTTCCGCGAAAGTGACATAAAAATCGTCCCCCTCCCCCTCCCGCCCTACCAAACTGACCTAGAGGCAACAGCTGCCACCGGAGATTCTTTAACCGCTGCGGGGACGATCGGGCCCATCATAAAACTTTCGACGCGCGCATCTTTTCTCGCCCCGAACTGAAATTAAATTTGAATATTGGCTTTTTTCTTAAGCGCCCTTCCAACTTTTCGCCGTATAATGCAGCCCCGGGTTAGAGCAACTTTTGCGGATCTGGGAACTGAAGTAAAACAAGCAATCGTTAACATTGATTGGGGTATTGTCACAATGATTTATGCGCGGTTGAAGAGTTTTGTTAATGACCGCTTCGAGTTTACGCTCGTTTATTTGACTATTAGGTACGCTAGCGTTTATTATTGATGAAATTGACGCTGTATAATTAAGCTTATATGTTACATTAGTGGTACACACGTAACAATGCTTATTATTAAAACCCATGCTTATTATTAGATTGGATGATTTCGATGTGTAATTAGATATTTTAATTAAGGTAGTAACGCAGAAACTCATGAAGTCAAATGAGCTAATTCCCGCATTTGACTAGTGTGACGTTTACATGTGGCAACGTCGCGTATGTATTGTATACCTATATACATTAGAATTCACGGCGCGCTAACATAATCATCGTTGCCACGTCTCGGGTTTTTTATATAAATTAAGGCAGTTGTTAAACGTCAGACAGATCGAAAAATGCAGGTTCCTGTCATAAAAATATAAAAAAAACACCGAAATTAAAATGTTTCTGACGTAAAAATAAGATAGAAACGAAAAAATCACGGAACTATCACTTCAAAATATTATAAATAAATAATTACTCTTAAATCTGTCGTAGGATCTGTCGTACAACCAGAACTTTCATAACATTTAACCTAGATGAGCCCAAATATGGGAAAAAGTAGGCATGAAACAATAATTTTATCTCCCCCGCCGCAAGAGGGCTTATTTCTTAAAGGAATAAGAATAGAAATAGAAACGACATTTGAAATACTCGAAATAACATAAATAAACTATTATATTTATTTTCTCTTGTATAAACCTTTTGAATAAAATATCCTTATTTTACACAAATTAACTTTCTATACTTCATTTAATATAATTCCATTTAAATAGTTTATTAAAGTAATAAATATAACCATATATTGAAATAATATTAAGTAATTACATTAATATCAAAAAATTTATGCCTGCCACAACTGAAACACTTAAAACGAATAATATTGTTGTTTACATTATAAATGAAATAAACTCTGTTACTGTTATTTATCCTATTTTCCAAAAAACAATACGCAATATCGACATTAATACAATAAATATAATCATAAACTTTAGAAATTTTCGTTACAGAATAGTTAAAATGTAACCCTTTCGTAGAAAGAATTTTCTCAATAGTTTGACACACTTTATTCAAATTTATTTGTTGAACGTCTGTTAATAATTCTGGTAAATATTTTAATAATTTTGATTCCTTAACTGCAACTAATGTTGTATCATTCAAACTAGTAGCATTAGCATGATAAGAATCATCAAAACATTGAATTGGTACAACGTTATTTAAACATGGCTTTGGAACAAAAGAAAATTTCAACTCTTTGTATTTACAATCTTCTTTAAAAGGTAAAAAAAAATAAATTTCGTATACATTTCAATACTCTCTTAGGAGCACTTCTTTTTGCGGAATCAATCAACCTGAAATGTCTATTTCTATCGTATACTTTCCAGTCAATAAACAAACCTACAAATAAAATACTTATATTATAAATACTTATATTAGAAATATTTTAAATTTTTTATACATTTCATAACAAATAAAACAAAACATACCATCAGTTAAAAATATGATAACTTCTTTAACATGACCCACAAAATACTGTGCTGCATAATTATCATACATAATAACATCCTGTTTTGACTGTGCAATATTTTTTTTGTACTTTCTTAAATATTTGCTATCTTCCAAACAATCAATATCATATTGCTTCAAATCAACTTCAGAATTAAAAACAAAATTAACAATATATTCTTTAAATTCAAGAATATGCTGACGTAATGCATCAACATTTTTATTATACATAAATTCTCTGGAATCACTAAAAACTTTAATAATGACATGTCGACTAAATTTCTTGCTATCTGATGCATCAACTGTCAAATAATAAACATTTGACTCTTCTTTTATCGCAAGTTTTCTAGCAAAAAATGTTTTAAAAAGATGTATAAATAAACTAAATCCTTTTTGGTCGTTAATGAAATATGAATCTACTCGACTATATTCAATATCGAAATAAACTGCACATTTGTCAGTAATTATCTAAAACAGTAAAATAATAGTAACGATAATATAACAATTAAAAAAATGTATGCTTAACCTTATTTAAATAATAAATGTATTAAAAACTAACCTCAAAATATACAATAAAAATAGCCTTTTCCCCTCAGAATCTACTTCTCTGCTAATACACATTGTATTACCTTTATCTCCTAAGCGTAAATACTTCTCAATCATTGCCCTCTGGCAATAAAATTTCATGTCATACCACCAATTAGACATTTTCAACCTATACAATAACAGAACATATAATAGAAATATCATTCATAATAAAAAATGAACTTGCTTAATCAAATAATTTTACAATTATGAATTATCTATCATGTATATCATCAGCACACTTCATAAACTAATCATTATAAAATAACGCGGTAGCACCTGAAGACAAATCAAAGTTATATAGGGGAGGGTGGGGCACACCTGGTCAGGCGGGTTAGTTTGTCATGCCAATATTTTAAAAACTAACGAGTTTATTTTAAACAAACGCTCATGAAAACG
>JAWWEN010018146.1:0-20182 GCA_035582955.1 Sycophila texana | reverse complement strand
ATACCGAAACGTTGGCAAATAAATAATTAAAATCAAATTGGTTCGTCTCCGATCATTCGAGTATTCTACCTATCTAAAAATATTTTTACGTGTTTTAAAAATTACTCCACATAGCATGATGGTAAAATTTACGACAAACTTACAAAAATTAGCAATTTTTTTTTAAATAACTAGCAATATCCAACGCGCTTGGCGGTCCACGTTTTTTTATATCGTATTTTTGAGGTTAGATTTTTAAATCTAGCGCCATTTAACCGGATATGCCCATGCGCCATCGCGTTAAAATCGCGTTTTAAAATGTTTCACAACATCCTGCCATCCTTTTTTTAAGAGAGGATTCTTTCAACGCTGAAACTCAAAAATTCTTACTAATAATCAGTCTACTTTATCCCACTTTACTAATCATTTTGTAATTGTTAACAAACGTGTCCAGCAAACCCCCCCCCCCCTAATTTAGTGCGCGTCTAATGCTTCGTACTTGCTCCACGCAGCAAAGTTTCATTTCCCGAGCGGCAAGAAAAAAAAAAGAGGTAGAGAGAGAGCGACTTGTTCCGAGAGAAATAAAGAGAGAACAGAGTGCGGCTCGCTCTTAGCTCGTGCAAAATGGATTACACTCGGTTGCGCGACGTACTATTGCAATGCAGTTGTCGTGCGGCTTGATCGAGCCACGAGCGCGGAGCACGTCAGTGGCAGGGAGGACTCCCCGCGCGCGGGGGAGCCTAACATATAATCCGATCAAATCAAATCATCGACGCTAAATCGTTTTTTCTTCCCAGTACAATGCACCCGCCTCGCTTTCTCCAGATGGAAATCAATAGTTTGCGGCGCGCACGCCTCGGCGATACTATGCTGCACGCACGCCCGATTCAATTCGCTCGGCGATTCTTCTTTTATTTATTTTATTTATTTATTTTTTTTTATTCTTCTTTTATCATTTTATAATGAAGCGACGAACGGCGGCGTTAATGAAAAACGAAGGGTGGATCAGAATATTAGTGACGCCTGGTGTGCAGCTGCCGAGTGAGTTGCGAATTTCCTGTGCCTCTGTTCGGCGCAGTGCTGATTTGAAGTTCGCGCGGATGGGTGGAGGTGCGTCGAGGCGATTTTAGAGAGTATTTGGATACTTCGCTCGCGTTTAATTCACTGGTTTTGTCCATTAGTAACGTAACTTTGCTCGTTTTATACGTTTTGCAATGGTCATTATTTTTAGAACGAACCCTGGTAAAAACACGATCACATTTTATGACTAGTAACAAGCTTGTTTGAAAAAAAATGGCTTGAGATGAATCCATTTTTAGCCTTGTAATGAAACGCTTTTTCTCGTAATTTCAAGCCAGTTAATGGAATCGACTTGAATTCTATTTTAATAGCTAAAAATTACCTAGTTTTAATCTAGTTTTCATAGAAATAGAAAAATAAAATTCTTCTTGGGTCCAATTCAATAATTCTCCCATTGGCATTTCGTCTAGCAAAAAGGCATTGTTAGATCAACTTTGAACATTGTAAATGATTATCAACAACCTTTGAATCTTAATATTACGTCTTAAACGATGAAAACGGCAAGAATTTTTAAGCGGCTAAAAAAAGGTATTTTTTTTGTTACAATTTAGATGGTTTCAGGCTGGTTTCGACCAATTCTAGTAGCAAGCTTGTTAATGGGAGAAAAAGCATTTCATTGATAGTCACAAACAAGATAATAGTCATACCTAGTAACAAGAAGTGTTGCCCATTTTTATTAGGACAGCTTTTACCACGGAACCTGATATATTTTCCATTTGTATCCATACATTTTCTCGCGTGTGCCCGGGTATTAAATTACTCTGATAAATAAAAAAGTCGGTTTCGTAAGCGAGCGCGCATTGGCCTTTAAAAACTTCAAAAATAAAGATTAAAAATAAAGATTCTCTTAAAAGTCGAGAACCCATTGTGTATATATAGGTGACGATAATTCATCACCTCGTAGGCGACACTTCCTCGCGCAGTAATGATCTACCACTTTCGAAATTGATTAGTCCAACGTGACTCTGAAAGACAAGGTATATAGAACCTCGTCGTTTACCTCGTCACTGGTAAGCTGTATAATATTTTTTTCAGCTCCATTGCGCGATCCATTAAAACGTCGCCTTCGACCGCGACATAAAAGATCGTAATTGCATCAATCTTGCTCTTCGTCGGAGCATCAGCCAGTCCCTAAGAAAGAAAAAAAGAACAGCTTCTCTCTCTTTCTCTCTCGCGAAAAGCGATCGATGGGTGGTTCAACGCTCGACTTCTCCTTCGGCCGCGAGGGAAAAAGTGGCGGGGCGGGGGAGAGGGAGTTTCAATTTCGAATTCGCGGCGGCGATCGCGCATTTTTTCTCCGGCGGCGATTTCTCCCGAGGCCGGCGAGGCGGCAATAAACGCGCCAGCTTGCGCGACCCGCGCACCTGTCTCTCTCTCTCCCTTCTCTCGAATAAATCGCGCCAACGAGACGCTCTTTAAGATAGCGCCTGCGAGAGGGTACTTTTTTTTTTTTTCTCGGTACATAAATTATACTTTTTACTGGGTTGGTTATTTTGAGGATATAACGGCGCGGCTAGTGTGATTTTATGCCTTTACTTATGCATCGATTTTTTACGGGTTGTTTTTATGCCTGAGATATGGTTTAGTACGAGTCTGTCGAAACTTTAGTACTGGAATAACTGAATTTTATATCTTTAAGGAAGTTAAAATGTGGAAAGCAATTATACTCGTGTCTTTTTAATAATATAACATACAATAATTATGATTTTTATTAACAATTTTTCTTATTCTTTCTGTTTCAGGTAAGTGGCACCTTATCACCTAAGAAATCCACAGTAAGCTGTGAGTATACACTAAAAGAACAAAAAAATCTTTTTGTAAATAATCCCGAATAGGAAAAAAGAAAATATTTTTCGATTCGGGAAGCAGTATCGAGATTTATTGGTCCACAAAATCCGCATGAAAAGAAAATTCAATCTATCGGATCTGCAAACCCGGGGAAACTCGCAACAATGCCGAGTGCTTTTTTTTTCGCGGTCCCGCTCTGACGCTAGCCTTTTCTAACGCGCATGCAAATGGTCCCCGAGCTCCCTCCTTTTTCCGCTCGTCACCGTGGGAGCCTAGTCCGTCGCTTTTTTTTCCTTCTCCTTCACGAGAGTGACGTTTCGGCGAATTGACGCTCGCGTCAGCGCACGCGAGCTTTCGTTTGACGCACTGATGAGATTTGAAGAGAAACGACGGAAGGGGGGATGGGAAGACAAAAAGGATGCACCGTCAACCCCCTTGAGCTCTTGATTCGTCAATTTATTCGATGAGGGGATGATTTTTGGGCCTTATTTTAAGTAATGCATGAAAGTTTGGTGTTGATTATCGTCATGGTTTATTATAATTTACAATTTTTTAATATTCGTCATTAATTTAAATTTACAATAAAGTTCTTTGACGGTAAATAAGTGCATACAGATGAATTTCGCTTACTCATATTTGTAGTGATTACTGATTTTTTTTTTTTTTTTAAATAATTATTTAAAAAATGACGAAGGCAATAAATCTTTCTTAGTGCTTTTTCAGTAGAGCAATTTTTATTTAACGAAATAAGAAAAAGTAAAGACTATTAAACGTAAATTATAACAAAACTGTAAAGCGTCATAAATCATGGTAAACAGAAAAAATTAATACCCATATTTTTCCACTCCATCGTTAATGCAAACACGACAAACAGTGCACCCTCCGAAACGAAACTTCCTACAGAGAGGTTTTACGCAAAAAAAAAGAAGTCTCGCCATAATCGCACTTAATGATTCCAGCTAAAAAATTGAATTATAATAGCCGCACACCCGGACTGCTGATACTTCGCGCTCGGAACAACGGTACGCTTGCACTCGTTACATTCGTAACTCCTGCAAAAATAAAAAAAAAACTGCAAGTCGTCAATGCGGAGAATATAAATTGCGAAAAGAGAGGGTACAAAGAGGGAGGAGGGGGAGAGAAAAAGGAGGGAAAAAAAGGAGTGGGCACGCGTCCTGGGACAGGCTGGAAGCATAGCATCTTCTAATTATCCTCGGTCGACGCCTCAAAAGAAATCGGAAGGGCGTTTCGGACGGCACGCGCCCTTTTCGCCTCCACTGTACACACCGACGCCATCTGCCACTTGCCAGTCGCTCTTAATTTCTGCCTCTCCCTCTCGCCCCCATCCTTTTTTCTCTCTTTACTCCCCACCCGCCTCCCCTCGTTTCCTTTCAGACTTTCTTCCTTGATTTTGCTTCTTTCATCCGCGGGACTCGGAGCGGACCCGTGCGATCGCGCCTAATGTTATACATTTTATTCACGTCTGCGAGAGACATCAGAGGGGAAAAACTGCTTATTTCGTAAAATGCCTAATAAGGGTGCGGGGTGTCTGCTTTGTAAACGGTGAAGACAGTTTGCCTCATTTTGGGTTACGGGGGGATAAAGGTAAACGTTGAAAGTGACAATTATTCATGTTTATAGGTAGTGTTATTATCGATATCACCACGTTTGTCAATTAATTGGCATCTTTCTGCGAAAATTTAATCGAAGTAAAACCTTTTAATGAACATGTTGTAAAAAGATGCCAATTAATTGACTGAATAAATTAATACACTTTGAAAATTTTTCAAATTAATACTCAATTTCAAATAAAATTGAAAAAACACATGAGCTCCCTATGCTGGCAATGTATTCGGCCCTATCCTGACGGCCATGTTTTTCGACGACCACCAATCCCAATAAATATAATAAATTTGCCAAACGTGCAGTATACGTTGCTATAAGGGCCTTTACTCGCACTTGCGGTAAAAGTCCGCAGTCTATTTATTCTTTAAACTTTATAAATATCCACTTAATCTTACCTGTAAGTCTGTAACCTACTGCAACTCAACTCCAACAACTCCAACTCCAACTCCGAAGAGGAAGCTGAACCGATTAAAGAACTCCAGGACACAAACACAATCACAATTACGAGCACAAAAAAACTTCAATGTCCATATGATATCGCCAAGAACTTCCCGTGAACTGGACTCGATGCTGGCCGGATCGAGAAAAGGCACGTGGGCGTGCTCTCACTACTTTTATAAGTCGGATGGCGATCGGAGCTCCCTCTGCCGTCGAGTCTCACATGATGAGGCGACGAGTTTATAGCAACAAAAACATTTGGATTAAGGGCCTCTACACGCACTTGCGATAAGGAGTGGGAATAAGGAAATAAGAGAAATAAAAGCGGGAAGAAGGCCTCAAACACGAAGGAAGGAATAGGAATGGGAAATGAGGAATAATTGAGAACAAGAAAGGAATAAAGAATAACTTTTTTTTTCTTTTGAGGCCCTGACACGCAAAATGGGAATAAGAATAAGGAATAAAATTAACACAGGTAATATATCTATAGTACTGTCTTATTCTTATTCTAATTTTTCGTGTCAGGGCCTTTATTTTCTTAGGCCTCAAAAGAAATAAGTCGGACGGCGATCGAAACTCCCTCTGCCGACGTGTCTTACATGATGCGGCGACGAGTTTATCACAACAAAAGCATTTGGGTTAAGGGCCTTTACACATACTTGCGATAAGGAGTGGGAATAAGGAAATAGGGGGGAATAAAGAAATAAGAGGAATAACAGCGGGAATAAGGCCTCAGGCACGAAGGAAGGAAAAGGAATGGGAAATGAGGAATAATTGAGAATGAAATAACGAACAATTGAGAATAAGACAGGAATAATTAAGAACAAGAAATGAATAAAGAATAACTTTTTTTTATTTCTTTTGAGGCCTAAGAAAATAAGGGCCCTGACACGCAAAATGAGAATAAGAATAAGGCTGTAATTATAGATACATTACCTGTGTTAAATTTATTCCTTATTCTTATTCCCATTTTGCGTGTCAGGGCCCTTATTTTCTTAGGCCTCAAAAGAAATAAAAAAAAAGTTATTCTTTATTCCTTTCTTGTTCTCAATTATTCTTGCCTTATTCTCAATTGTTCCTTTTTTTTCTCAATTACCCTCATTCCCATTCCCATTCCTTCCTTCGTGTTTGAGGCCTTCTGCCCGCTTTTATTTCTCTTATTTCGTTATTCCCACTCCTTATAGCAAGTGCGTGTAAAGGTCCTTAACCCAAATGCTTTTGTTGTGATAAACTCGTCGCCTCATCATGTGAGACACGTCGACAGAGAGAGCTTCGATCACCATCCGACTTATTTCTTTCGAGGCCTAAGAAAATAAAGGCCCTGACACGCAAAATGAGAATAAGAATAAGGCGGTACTATAGATATATTACCTGTGTTCATTTTATTCCTTATTCTTATTCCCATTTTGCGTGTCAGGGCCCTTATTTTCTTAAGCCTCAAAAGAAATAAAAAAAAGTTATTCTTTATTTCTTTCTTGTTCTCAATTATTCCTGCCTTATTCTCAATTGTTCCTTTTTGCATTCTCAATTATTATTCCTCATTTTTCATTCCTATTCCTTCCTTCGTGTCTGAGGCCTTATTCCCGCTGTTATTCCTCTTATTTCTTTATTTTCACCTTATTTCCTTATTCCCACTCCTTATCGCAAGTGCGTGTAGAGGCCCTTAACCCAAATGCTTTTGCTGTGATAAACTCGTCGCCTCATCATGTGAGACACGTCGGCAGATGGAGCTTCGATCGCCATCCGACATTTCTTTTGAGGCCTAAGAAAATAAAGGCCCTGACACCAAAAATAAGAATAAGAATAAGGCGGTACTATAGATATATTACCTGTGTTCATTTTATTCCTTATTCTTATTCCCATTTTGCGTGTCAGGGCCCTTATTTTCTTAGGCCTCAAAAGAAATAAGTTATTCTTTATTCCTTTCTTGTTCTCAATTATTCCTGCCTTATTCTCAATTGTTCCTTTTTTCATTCTCAATTATTCCTCATTTACCATTCCTTTTCCTTCCTTCGTGTCTGAGGCCTTATTTCCGGGGTTATTCCTCTTATTTCTTTATTCCCCCTTATTTCCTTATTTCCACTCCTTATCGCAAGTGCGTGAAAGGCCCTAAGAGAAATAGCGGGAATAAAATGTCTTAGGGCCCTGACACACAAAATGGGAATAAGAATAAGGAATAAAATTAACACAGCTAATATATCTATAGTTACCGCCTTATCCTTATTCTTATTCTCATTTTTCGTGTCAGGGCCCTTATTTTGTAAGGCCTCAAAAGAAATAAAAAAAGGTATTATTTATTTCTTTCTTGTTCTCAATTATTCCTGCCTTATTCTCAATTGTTCCTTTTTTTATTCTGAATTATTCCTCATTCCCATTCCCATTCCTTCCTTCGTGTCTTAGGCCTTATTTCCGCGGTTATTCCTCTTATTTCTTTATTCCCCCTTATTTCCTTATTTCCACTCCTTATCGCAAGTGCGTGTAAAGGCCCTAAGAGGAATAACAGTGGGAATAAAAAGTCTTAGGGCCCTGACACGCAAAATGGGAATAAGAATAAGGAATAAAATTAACACAGCTAATATATCTATAGTTACCGCCTTATCCTTATTCTCATTTTTCGTGTCAGGGCCCTTATTTTGTAAGGCCCCAAAAGAAATAAAAAAAAAGTTATTCTTTATTCCTTTCTTGTTCTCAATTATTCCTGCCTTATTCTCAATTGTTCCTTTTTTTATTCTCAATTATTCCTCATTCCCATTCCCATTCCTTCCATCGTGTCTTAGGCCTTATTCCTGCTGTTATTCCTCCTATTTCTTTATTCCCCCTTATTTCCTTATTTCCACTCCTTATCGCAAGTGCGTGTAAAGGCCCTAAGAGAAATAGCGAGAATAAAATGACTTATGGCCCTGACAAGCAAAATCGGAATAAGAATAAGGAATAAAATTAACACAGCTAATATATCTACAGTTACCGCCTTATCCTTATTCTTATTCCCATTTTGCGTGTCAGGGCCCTTATTTTCTTAGGCCTCAAAAGAAATAAAAAGTTATTCTTTATTCCTTTCTTGTTCTTAATTATTCCTGCCTTATTCTCAATTGTTCCTTTTTTCATTCTCAATTATTCCTCATTTCTTATTCCCATTCCTTCCTTCGTGTTTGAGGCCTTCTTCCCGCTTTTATTTCTCTTATTTCCTTATTCCCACTCCTTATCGCAAGTGCGTGTAGAGGCCCTTAATCCAAATGTTTTTGTTGCTATAAACTCGTCGCCTCATCATGTCGGGCTAACCGCCAGGCGGCCCTTATGTGAACAATCACCTCATCATGTGAGACTCGTCGGCAGAAGGAGCTCCGATCGCCATCCGACTTATAAAAGTAGTGAGAGCCCGCCCACGTGCCTTTTCTCGATCCGGCCAGCATCGAGTCCAGTTCACGGGAAGTTCTTGGCGATATCATATGGACATTGAAGTTTCTTTGTGCTCGTAATTGTGATTGTGTTTGTGTTCTGGAGTTCTTCAATCGGTTCAGCTTCCTCTTCGGAGTTGGAGTTGTTGGAGTTGGATTTCTTGCAGTAGGTTACAGGCTTACAGGTAAGATTAAGTGGATATTTATAAAGTTTAAAGAATAAATAGACTGCGGACTTTTACCGCAAGTGCGATTAAAGGCCCTTATAGCAAAATATACTGTATGTTTGGCAAATTTTATCGTAGAGTATTTTTATCTACGGTCTCGTTCTTAGACAATTTTTACAATACTTTTTTTCTTAGTGCACAAATTGATTTGAGAAAAGTATTACTGTAGCTTTTATGCAGGGCAAGATTTATTTATAACACTCAGATTTATGATGGATGGTTTAAATAATGCCGCAGTAGCATTTATCACTTGCTAAATAATTGAGTGATCTACAACTTGCCTCGAGGTGCTACCGCGTCTATTGATCAATGAAGACGCCATTATTTAACACTGCATGTTTAAGTTTTTATTTACTTAAATACAAACCATTGAAACAATTGTATTTAGAGAATGATAATACTATCTTTTTCATGATTTATTATTCATCGATATCAATCCTTTTCTTTTGAATAGCACGTCGTTACTAACAGCACCTATAAAAGAAATTACATACAGTATAAGTGCACGTCATTGTATCCGTGATAGCCCCGACATCCAGGTAATAGTCGTTGATTACCACAAGCAAAAAGCTGAAACACATACATATAAATACTTATAAGAGAAAAATCGAACGGACGCAACACGTAGCCCGGCAAATTGTCCTAGCGCACCCTCGCGAGTCACCTCCTGGGTAAGTGTGCTCATTCGACGACCCCCGCGCGTTTCGTTTTCCCGGAGGACTCGGTTAACCGGCTTACACGAGCAAAGCTCTCGCAGACGGGCTTCGGCAGAAATGAACGTATAGTCGCGGGTGTCTCTCTCTCTCTCTCCCTCTCTCTCCCTCTCTCTCCCTCTCTCTCTCCCTCTCTCTCCTACACACCTGGCCTCCGCGCGCCGGCACGCGCCTGCTTCCCTTTTTTTCTTTCCTCTTCCCCCTCGAGTGTATAAGTATACCCACGCGACGATCGCGCGCGCTTTTTCACCGGCCCTCTGCAGTGGGCACGCGCGCCCCGTCTTCGGCGAAACTGCAGCGTCAGGATTTATTACACGCCGCTCGTGCAAGTACGGGCTTTCGATCGTCGAGGGATTTTCGGTAGGTTGCTCCGGGGTTACTGCGGTCTTTGTGCAATTGTTTATGGATCGTGCATTTTTTGTTTTTAAGGTGGTCATTTTTACTTCGTATATTTCATTAAGGAGGTTCTACCGCGGTAATTTTTCTAGCATTGAGAATTTAGTAAATAATTGCAGACGTACACACTAAAATAGATAGAGTGAAATTTCACTCCTTTCTGAGAGTCATTCTAGAGTTAATTCATTCATTCATAGAGTTAAATTTGAAAATTTCTCTAGTAGAATGAAATATTCACTTTAACTAGAATCTGATGAATTTTTGATAGATTGAATTTTTTTAGATTATGGTCTACCTTTTCACTCTACATTTGAATGAAAAAATTACTCTACTTCACTCTAATCGAGGGAATAAATTTCATATAATTAATAAAAAGCTTGATAAAGCTACAGTTAAATTTTTGGAAGGCTTCAGCAGCTCAGAAAGGAGAAAAAAAATATAAATAGAAGCTTAGGTTATGTTGCGCTCAGAGGTGTAAGTAAGACAGAGCGGTTATCGCTTTATGTTTGTGAGGGATATATGGTATTAGCTACTTGCATTGTTTATACGGTATATTAGTTATTTACATTGTTAACGGTGAAGGTCCAGTGGGTTTGTAGGAACAGACAACAATATTAATCTTAATCTTGATATAATGAATTTAATACTCAATTCTCTTTAAGTCTTTCAATAATTTTCTGATATATTATTTACAATATGCACCTTGTCTCCGTATACGTAGAAAAAGGTACTAATACTTTAGTAACTATGATAGAGTAATAACTATAACTTTAACTCTACTGAAATTCTTAGGAGTGTTACGCGCTCTAGTCAAGATAATTTTTTCTACGTACCTAAATGGCAAATAAAAGTTATGAGTATAATAATATAATAGGTCTACTAACGCGATGATTGTCTAGGAATTATCTCTAAATATGAATAAGAGATATTTATATGCTATAAACAATCCTTTTAATGTTATTTAATAATTGGAAGACTTGCCCTTATACTATATTTCCATTTAGTTTAGTTGTTCATTTATTTTAGTGCATTTTACATTTAATAGTATATACTATATTTAATAGTAACTTCAGCAATATATTCATAGTATAGTTAAAATTGTTATATCCAATTCTGTTATTTACAGTTTACTATAATTTTGTTTTTATAAGATACTATAAAATCTGTTTGTAGCCATATTATGCCATCTTTTATAGTACTTTGATAGTAATAGTAACCATATTTTTTTTGTGAGTGTACCTTTAAGTAAATGCTTATAGAAACGTAAAAAATAGTAGCCGCGCGTAATACGAGTAATGAGGGCAGAGAGCCCGGCGAGGCACTTTGGGCATTAATCTCTCCGGACTGCGGGTGCCGGTGCGGAGGAAGGAGAGCGCTCCCTTTGATTCGCGGCGCACCATCTTGGTGGTGGCGCGAGGTCCGGCTCGTGCCGGCCGTCTGCGTGTGCACACCTGCACCGTCCCGACGGGCCCCTTGCCGCCCCATGCCGCGGCCCCGAGATCGCGCGCGCGGATTGCCTCCCGAGAGTTCATATTCAGCGGACGGGTGCGCGCGATGCCGACAGACGGCTGTCGTTTTATAATACACGCGCCCGACCGACCCATTATCCACCATCGCTCACCTCGTTATCGCTGCTTCCCTTTTTTCTTTTTCTTTTTTTTTTTTTTTTTGGCGACCGGAGAGTTTTTCCTTCAGGTCCCAGGTATACCGGTACACCGCGACGACCCCCGTTGCACCATTTTTCCGTTGCATGATGGATGAGGGTATAGCGTTTCAGCGCTCGTAGACCGTGGTGTTATTATACTGCGTTTTCTAAGGGATCCTCTCGAGATGAATTGAACTGAGTTTTAGTGGACATTTTGCGGAATTTTCTGCAAAAGTAGACATTTACATTTTGGTAATAATTATCGGGAAATAAAACGATATGTATTGCTAGCGTGTCTTTAAAAAAGATGATTGATTAATTTTATTCAACGAGGTTTAGCGGGTACGTAGCAAGTCAAAACAGCAACTGTGCACTAAGTCACACTTAAAAATGATCTAAATTATAACACACAAAAATAAAACATAACGGTATCGCAGCGGTTAGGTTACCTGATAGAGAAAGAGAGCTGTGAGTGTGCGAAAAAAAAAGAAAACGAGATGGTTTAACAATGGGACGAAAATTTATCGAGCGAAGCACGTAATTTTCGAATCGTTAAAGCCGGCGCGCGCGATACTCCGAGAAATCGAATTTCCGGCAGTCGCGGCGCTGCAAAAGTGCTCCCAACGCCATTTTGCCGGAATATTGCCGTCGTCTTGCGATCCGGCCTCGGTAGAGCGCGAAATTGTCGCGCACGCCCACGCGGAAATGGCGACGGCGCCCGTCCTAATTCGCTCGCGCGACGCCCAATCAGCCCTAAGGGCGTGCGCGCACTCGCTAACGGGGTAAGAATTTTCGAGCCTCAAAATTCAATTTTTCATTCCATTATAAGCTCTACACCCTTCTCTTCTCTTTTTCATCCTACGCGTACACATTCCTGTGTGACTGCCGGCTTTTTTTTTTAATTCTTACTATTCTTATTTTAATTTTAATTAATTTTCCCCATTTGTTTCTTATATTTATTTAGATTATTTTAACGAGAAGAGTGTGGACCCTTTGGATTTCGGATTTTAATAAAACTTTAGAAATTGTTTTCTCACTATCGAGTAATAAAAGGAATCATACTTATTTTAATTTCATAGCCCTTAATTCGACAGATACTACTTGTTCTGTTAACATTGGCAATATTAAATTTTGTAGCAAAAAATGATCGCTCGGAAACCGTGCAAAGGAGTTGAAACGGCCGATTTTCGTTAGCAGGACCACCCTCGATATTTACAAAATCTTTAATAACTATTTTTGCTGGCGAGGCTCCCTATTCTAATTAATTTCATTCGATTACTCATAAAAAAAGACAACTATCTGATAAAAAATGATCGGTCGGAAAACGTGCAAAGGGGTTGAAACGGCTAATTTTCGTTAGCAGGACCACCCTCGATATTTACAAAATCTTTAATAACTATTTTTGCAGTCGAGGCTCCCAATTCTAATCAATTTTATTCGATTACTAATAAAAAAAGACAACTTTCTGATAAAAAATGTTCGCGCGAAAACCGTGCAAAGGGGGTGAAACGGCCGATTTTCGTTAGCAGGACCACCCTCGATATTTACAAAATCTTTAATAATTATTTTTGCAGTCGAGGCTCCGTATTCTAATCAGTTTTATTCGATTACTCATAAAAAAGACAACTTTCTGATAAAAAATGATGGTTGACCAAGCTTTGTAAATTTTGCTAGAAAACCCCCGTAAAAATTACGAGGATTTTTACGTAATAATTAAAGAGCTTTTTTGTACTAAAGCTTGACCAACTGTCGAAGATTCAGGTAAAAATTACAGTGATTTTCTCTTAAAAATTTACAGTATTGCCAACCGTCCCACGATTACGTTTTTTCACGTAATTTTTACGGGTAAATCATCGTAATTTTTACGACAAAATTCTCTCAGCGTACTAGTAATTACAGAACGTATAAATTCATTTGAAATCATTAATTATTTAAGACGCGCAATAGAAAATTGATAATGATACTGGTGAGATATCGCATCGCGTAAAAAGTCCACTGATCGCGTGCCTGGAATTTTTCGGTGGATCGCACGCCGCTGCTCACCGTGGGATATTACATGCATATATCGCGTACGATTGCGTGCCTACAGAGAAGTTTATTGCTCGTACGTATGGTAAATCGCATGCTTAGATTAGAAGTCATGGCTGAGTCAATTTTACGGTAAACAACTGTTATTAGAGCCTTAGGACATTGATATTACGAAAGTGTGGGTTCTTAAGAAAATTGCCGCGAACAAATTATTTCGTCGTAAACCAGGGGAATAATGGCTTTGCGGAATTACTATTTTAGTATTTTTTCTAAAGTAACAATTAATGTCTACCTGCTGGAACAATTAATTTTGACAATATTTTAATCGGCCAACAGTCTGCCATCTTTGATATTCGCATCGATATTATACTCTATTCATTAATTAGTCTCGCTGGATACGCGACAAATGCACTTATACGTCAAACTGCAAATCGAATCCTATTTTAATGGGAATAAATAATAAACTAAATTTTGATCGATGAAGTTTATATTAAAATATTTCTAGACTGCCGAAAGTGAAGTTCCGTTTTTTTTTTTTTGGTCGGAGCGCGAAAACGAGAGGCGGACAAGCGGACGGGTATATATTCTGCAGGGACCTTGGCGTCGTGTCGAATTTCGGTGTGCGGGAGATGCAAACTCGTCTCCAGCATCACCGTTATGGTAACCGAATCTGTCAACCCGCGGCCAATAGTATCGTCAAACGCACGACGGCGATCAAATTCGTACATCACCAATCGAACACGGACCCGTTGATGCATCCAACGGATTTTTCGCTCTTCTCGACGGTCCATTCTTCGATCAATCCTGCGAAAATTTCATTGTTTAGTCGCTTTTTGTCTCATTTTGAATCTTTATTTAAGATATTTTAAAAAATTGTTAGATATACGCACTTGAAAAACATGCAATTACAAACTCTGAAAAGAAATCATTGAAAATAGGCTTAAATGACCCTTTCAAGACATTTTTAATTAGGAGTCATTTACATTACATCATTAGTCAGAATTAGTACTCTAGAAAATACATCCAGTAAAATTCACTGATCCTCACTGATAAATCAGTGAATTTCACTGGTAAATCAGCGAATTTCACTGGAAGGAATTTAGAGAATACAATTACCTAAATTCATGTAATAAATGAAACAAAAAAAAAAAAAATTAGTCGATGAAGATTTTGGCACCGAGATAAAAATGAAAGTGGCATCGCGATTATTTCTTACAACGTGACAATAAAGTGCACTGTGCAGAGCGGCCAGCCGTGGCCTTTATCTCGGTCGCTCCTTGTTCGGAGCTTCGGCGATTATTTGAGCAGCTGTTGCGCACCCCTTGCTCTCGCTTCCGGCTTTTCTCGGAAAAGCTCCTAATCTCCGCAGTGACATCCGCCCTCCAACCACACGTGCGTCGCTTGATTTACGCCTACGCTTATATCCTTTTCAACTCTTTCTTTTTTTCCAATCCTCGTTCTAAGGATATAATCAAGTTTGTGCCTTTGGACTCGATTTGAGCAGAATTTAAGTATCTTTATTTTACCCTTAATTTTTTCCACTTTCGTCAAGTGTAACCCTATTAACGTAGAGTATCCTTCTTTTGAAAAACTTAAAATAGGACAAGTAGTGTTAAGGTAGTTGTGAACTAAATCGTTCTCAGGGCAATTGGCGTGAAGATTTAACAGTCGATTATTTGAGCTACTCTTTATACCAGGTTAAAATTTGAGAGTGCTAATAAAAATTGTGAAAGTTTAGACTTTTTAAACGTCAAGCATAGGCTGGAGTACTGCTGAAGTGACGTTTTTTTTTATCAAACTTCTATCAAACTTTATGTTCTTTTACTCAAAGTCTCAGATAATGACCGTAGTAAGACTTATTCAAGTCTAAGTCTTTGCAAGATTTCTGTAGTGAGAATTACGCAAAACGTAATCAAGACTATTTCTTTTTAACACTTGACCCTCATTAATTATTAGTCACACCCAATCGCTCGAAAAACACAGTAAAAGCGCCTACACATAAAAAGTATATCATATACATTCTGCGATCAGTGCACCAATTACACCGCAATCAGCCATTAGCGCGAGTGCACTAAGAAAAAAATCAGTAACCACAATAAATGAACCATTATTTTAACAAATATTTATTTATTTAACCAAATATTAGTTGAAATGACTAACCGTCAGTACAGTGATTACTGACCTTTTTTCTCAGTGCGGTATCCTCCACACTGCGCCGGGAAATCGAGTCTCGCCGCGCGCACGCAGGAGGAAGAAGCTCGGGACAATGCGTGACACCGGGCAGTTCGTTCGCGCAGCGATTACGGACGCCTCGGCAAGTGGCTCGTTTCGCTCGCGAGCTTCCAGGTGCAGACGCGCGCCGATCGCCGAGAGTCCCGACGCTCACGCATCGGCCCTTTTCCAGCCGGCGGCGCATGCGCGATAAACGCTCCTTCTTGGTGCATTTGCATTTTCATGCGCGCGTGCTCGCTCGTTGCGCAATCAGTCCAAATTGCATCCTGGCGTTAAAAAAGAAAAAAAAAATTGAAGCGCGGCGCGCGAGAAGTGGTACAAAACGCGCACGCGCACCGGCTACTTGGTCGAACGTGGAATTACGGTAATTTTGCTTACTCTCTTTTTCTTTTACGCGCACACTGCACACTCTTCCTCTCTGTTTCACTTTTATTTTATTTTCTATAGGTTTTATTAAATTATCAAAACTTTTTACAGTTTATATTGCTTTTACTGAGGGGTACTTCTTTCCTATTGGGAGTTTAAAATTGCAATGCGACACTTGTCGCTCCGCGAACTAAAAAACATGTCGACAGAGGGGACACAAACAGTAGTACTTAGTAGTGTTATTTTATGGAGAATCATTATTTTATCTTCAAATAAATAAAAATTGTCACATTCTGCATATTTATAATGTATGGTGTGGTTCTAAATTACTTGCATAAAAAGAGATTGGCCTAAAGAAAAAATGGAATTTGTGAGTAACTATAGAAATTCAAAGATTAATATAGGAAATGTTGTTCTGTGTGACAGTGACATTTTTTTTCACTATTAACTATTAAAATTTAATAAAAATTTCAAAGCTTTCATAACAACGCTCACTAACGTGCATCCTCTCGGCGACCATGTTTATTTTGCGACACAGGCGCCCTCCCTCCCGTGGTGGTATTTTTCTTCCCCAATAGTCAGGTTTGACCATAAATGTCTTCATCAATGAATTCTATTTTCAAAACATAGAATTTATTTTTAACCACGTGCATCCTCTATTATTCTTTTATAATTTACACTGAGAGAATTTTCTCGTAAAAATTACATGAAAAAACGTAATCGTGGGAGGGTTGGTAATACCGTAAATTTTTATGGGAAAATCACCGCAATTTTTACCTGAATCTTGGACGGTCGGGGTTAAGCTTGTACAAATTTTACAAAAAAAAAAACTGTAATTTTTACGGGAAAATCATCGCAATTTTTACGGGAAAATTCTGTATAATTTTAAAAACAAAAAAAGCTCTGTAATTTTTACGGGAAAATCACCGCATTTTTTACGAGAAAATTCTCTCAGCGTACTTATCGCATTACAATTTTACCCGAAGAACGGATAAAGAGGTAGCCATCCATCTCCCTTAATCCCACAGCGAGCGCAGTTTCTACAAACATGTTTGCATTCCCACGCGCACAGGCGTGCTTTCGTCAGGTTCTAATGAAATTTCGCGAGCGGCACGGTGCTGCGAGCTCTCCTCGTTAATCCGACTGCTTCGTTAATCAATCGGCTTTACTGCGGACGCGCGTTATATCCCTCGCATCCATCGCTCCCCGCTGTTACGCGCAATCGCGACTCGCAAGTCTCTTCCCGCAGCGCGCGGATAAGCCGAGAGAAGAGAAGTAGCAGTCGCAATCAGGTGGTAGCCGCGCGCGGCCGGCTACAGGGTAATTGGAGCCCGGCCGATGCCTATCGGCCGCGCCCGGGCGACCCCGCGCCCTGCTGGAAGAAATTAAGAATCAACAGGGCCGAGGGGAGCACCTTGCCGAAGCCCGCGCGCGCCTCGCCGAGGAGGAAGACAAAGTGCGCCGGAGGAAGGGAGAGAGAGAGAGAGAGTCTTCGGGCCCTAAACCGGCAGCTGCAGCGGCACGAGCCACCGGCGCACGGCCGACATGTGTTGTGTGTGTCTCCTCTCTCTCTTTTTCTCTCTCTCTCTCCTCTCCTCTGGCGATGCTTCCCCCTACGGATTTTTTTTTGTGCCGAGCGCGACGCTGAGATTGAAGTTCTCCGCGGTAGACTTCCTCCTCGTGTCCTCGTA
This sequence comes from Sycophila texana, assembly GCA_035582955.1. Classification (NCBI taxonomy): domain Eukaryota; kingdom Metazoa; phylum Arthropoda; class Insecta; order Hymenoptera; family Eurytomidae; genus Sycophila; species Sycophila texana. The sequence continues at coordinate 2,578 of JAWWEN010018146.1, read as the reverse complement.
CTTCTCCCGTAGGTAGGTAGGTACCTCTCTTCGGCGAGTGCATTGTGCCCAAGGGCTTTGTCCGCGGCGCGTGCTCTTACACGACAGCGTCTTGTCGACACCTCGCTAATTCAGTTGATTTTGCAGTTTTTTGTTTATGCCTGCCGGAGGCTCCTTACGCCGTACTTCAGTTTGCATTTACTGTGGTAATTAAGAATGTTTTTTTAAATAAATTTGTTACGGCCAGTGTCTCCAGTATTAGGAACAGAAACACGTACGATTCTTCCAATCTGCCCAATCGAAGTGTGCCCCTTGTTAATTTCGAATTACTTATGTCTTCACGAATAAAAGTACTTTGTAAATTTTTAATGCTTGATTTGCATCGTTAAAGTGAAAAGTCAGTGTAAAGCCGTCCCAACTTAAACGATGTAATGATAAAACCGTTTCGAGTAAATTGTAATTACAAATGTTGACGAGAAGCGAAGGGGGAGTTCAATGCAATTAGGGTGAATTAAATCAATATTCTTCCTTAAGTAAATCACGCAGCGCGAGCCAAGTCATTAAATTGATATGAAATCGTTTTACGGATGAGAAAACTGTGTAGTGTTTGCGGGGCGACGTGACACCCCTTGTAAGTTCAAAATTAATTTGAGCGAGCAATTTGCGTATTATGTAATCGCTTTATCGGGGATGCGTTTTTCCTCTTGATTAGATTGAAGTATCACCGAGTTGCCTCGGGCCTGATCGCTTAAATCTACAGTAATATGTATATAAAACCTTCAGATATTAAATGGATACATTCACATTTTTAGAAAGCACATTTTTGCATCGTTTTATACATTTTCTGAAAAAAAATTGGGAGTACAGTAAATAAATAAGTAATTAACAGTAAATGCAATCAAAGTTTAATAAATCGTAAGAGTCTTTGTACCTGTCGCTTTGAAGAAATTATGAAGCGTGGGTTTAAAGTTTTCTTCGTTGAGTGGTAATGCTGTAATGTTATAAAACAATTTGAATAATTTTCTTACTCTTCTTGGAAAGCTTTGTTTGGTATTGTTGAAATATTTCGCACTTCAAGAATGCAAACTTCGAGAACTTCAAAATAAGCAAGTTTCCATTAATGGATATCTGAAGTTGATATATAGTGTAAGGCTTGAATGCGCGGCAATTTATCTTCATAAATATCAATCTTACAGTTATTTTAATAAAAATAAATAAAACAGTTACTTGAATAAAACAAACATACTTTTTTTCAATTATAATTGTATTATCCGTGCACTAAATTCTGAGTAGATTTGCATTGCCCGTTTTACAAAACGTAAAAATTTTATCACCACGTCAAAATCGATCCTCGCTCGTAGCCTCCAGCGTTGAAAACTTCTAAAATGTGGCATTAGCATGCACCGTTCTTCTTTTCCCTTTTTTACCACTCATTCGGGTTCATTACACCTTTCGCTGGGCTTGCGGGAGCATCTGCTCCTTCCGGGCCTTCGATGAAGTGATTTCGTGGCAATGCACCTTCCTCTCCTCCCGCCCCTCTCCCCGAGTCCGTTTATTTTTTTTGTCCTTCGTTTGGCTAATTGTTCCTCTCGTATGATCCGATTGCACGAATCTGATCCTTTTCTTAAATGTCTTCATTTTTCCCCCTCGCACCGTCCCCCGAAACCAGACTCTGCGTCCTTTTTCCTTGTTCATTTGAATCTCATTGCCAGATTTGGTTGTTCAAGTGTGTACACGGAGATAAATTTTGAACTATTATAGCTCAGCGATTGTCGGATGCTACATACATCAAGAAATCCGACTAATTTAATATCAAAATGTTCGAGCTGTAAAAGTTCAGCTATGTATAGTATCAACGTTGGAGTCCTCACGTGCAAAAGCTTTGTGTTTACGTTTTACTTCAATGACGCTTGAACCACAGTATCTCAAAGCTTTTGCACGTGAGGGTTTCAATGTCGAGGCATGGCGCCTCGAGCGTCAGGCTGTAAAGGTTCAACGTATGACTGAACTGCAGTATTGTAATACCAACAATGAATCATAATGTTTCAATGTTGGATACCTAAAAGTTCAGACATACATTGAACTTCTACATCTCCTTGTTTGATATATAAAAGATCAATCTCTGTATCAAGAAAGTTCAATTTAATGCTGTCATCTATTACTTCAAAAACTCTGATCCCTAATAGATCAAAATTTCTCTCCGTGTAGAGAAAAGACGACGACTTGTCTTCATTTTTCGTTAATTTAAGTCAATAAGCACTGGGTCGGGTGCACAGGAGTATTCTTATTAGTCAACGCCGCGATTCGCAGCTGACGTCGTGGCACGTGGCAATCGGGAAAGGTGGGTTCAAGAAAATCATGATAAGGAGGGTGGAAGTTCCGCTTTCACCTTGATGATTGCTTTCCGCGCCAACCTGGCGACCTCTTCAACTCAGAAAAAAAAAACTCATCACAAGTTTAATTTCGCGATGCATCAACCTGCAAGTTTTATTATTTATTTAAGAATTGATACAAACTTTCGTTATCAGGAGGCGCGGTAGCGCCTCGAGGCAAGTCTAAGTTCGAATGAACAGCTTGCCTACGAGGCCGCAACGCGCGC
>JAWWEN010018125.1:0-20185 GCA_035582955.1 Sycophila texana | reverse complement strand
AGAATAAAATGAGTTCAGAGAATAAAATATGATTTTACTCCCTCTGCAGAGGTCAATAAAGTGGACTTTATGGATGACTAGGGTGAAAAAATATTTATACGCATTACGCGAAATGTTTATGCGCGCTTATTGGAATCGAGGCCAATAAGAGACCAAGCCTCGAACAATTTTTTCTTATTTTTTTAGAAATACGAAATTTTGCTTCATTTTAAATAGACAAACAAAAAGACCTGCGAAAACAAGGGGATAATGGTATATAAAGGAGAAAAAAGGACTTTGGTTAACGGCATTTTGGTAGCGGCTCTTTTACAGCAGCGCTCGAGAGTAAACGAGGGCCGCAAGTAACAGGTGTTTGTATGATTAAGGAGATAGTTAAAGAAGCCAAGATCCGCGACAAACTAAGCGAACTCAAGAAGCCAGCCATCTCAGGGTCACTTTGCCCTTGCAAATGCACCCCATCCAGTCTCGACCACTGGCAAACAAAGCAAAAAAAAATCTTACCCCAATTTATCGTTCGACGCCAGCAGAAAGTATCAGAAGTTTTGCGATAAAGTGACTTTACGCTCAAGCTAAGGTTTTATTCCTCGAAAGTGTGAGATTAATACTCTCGAAATTGATATTTTGGCACTTTATAAATAATTTATGCATATTGTCTTTTACTTCATTTTTTCTTTGTAAGAAACAAAGTTCTCTCATTTTTCGGCCGACTTTAATCTTGACAAAAGCCGGTGGTATCTTTCATCGAGAAACTGAACAGTGACGCGTATTTTGCTTTTTTCTTTACACTGGCCTCTGTGAAGGGGCCATACAATAGAGGTTTCAGTGAAGCCAGTCATCGACTACCTTCTGTTTTTTGTTATTTGATAGTTAAATACTCTCGTGATATTTTTTTCAATGAAATTTTTTAAATCTTGATTAGAAAAACGCGTTAATTTATATAATTTAATAAAATTTACAAATATTTACGAAAACGAAAAAAATAAATAAACTTAATGAATAGAATGCTAAATAAAAGAATATTATACATTTTTTGCCTGTAAAAGTTGATAAAAAAATATCATTCCTAATTTCTTTTTTCGTCACTTTGCTAGCGTTTAGATCCAACTGCCTATGGTTCAGCATAAGCGCATTAATCATCTTCCGATGCCGCGCGTACGAAACCGTCGTTTACTTCTTTAAAAATGTTTGAGTTAATAAGCCGTTAATGAGCCCTGTGCGAGCTAACGATGCTTCATAAACGATTTAGTTTCGGTAAATCCCTTGCAGCCCAAGAGAATGAATGATCGATTCTTTTTGAAAAGAAAATGCGGTTTAAGAGGAGGTCCACTTTTTTTATTCTAGACTTGACCTTTGCAAATTATAAGCACTTTTTAACAACTTGCTCTCCTTAATGTTAACAACCTTATTATTCTATTAACCATTTGGGAATTAAAAGTAGAAATAAATTTCAATTTCAAATTTCGTTTACACTGACTTGAATGGACTAACAAGGTTTAAATTAACATGCTAATGAAGTTAACGCCATGATTAAAACTTTACGCTGCAGAAGGGGTTTTCAGAGCTAATCAGTATCTCATCACTTTAATCGATTTCAAAACCTTTCGAAACTAAATTAGACACATGCTCATTTAATCAAAAGTTAATTCTACTGGACTTGTTACAAAAAAATTCGCAAAAAGCCACCCGTTCAGTGTTCAGACGATCTTCCACATTAGCGTCCCCGTCACCCAATAGGTCGGAGCACTCGATCTCCAACCAATTGGCTTTAGCGACGGCGAAAGGGAACGGACTCTGCGGGGAGAGTGGCCGGCGACAAATCGCGCGAGTGCGAAAAATGATTCCACTGGCGGAGAGTAAGCGCGGAACATCATGCGGCTTTTTCAACTTCCGCGGTCGGTGATCGATCGTACCGCGCCTTTCAAGGCCGCGAGAATTTTCCTCGAGCTTTTCGCGAAATTGCATTCGCTAGACGCTGAGGAGGAACGCATCGTTATTATTAGCTGATTGACGGGAGGTGCGCGAACGTGCGATGGGCGTTCCTTTTTACCGCTTCTTTCAATGTCATTGCCGAGAAAATTGCCGAAGTCGAGCGATAATGAGGCGAGATTTTTACGAGCGACATGTTCGACACGAGAATTTAGAAAATGAAGCTACGTTTTTTCCGACGCTGATGTGATTGGAAAGCGATTTAAGCTCGCGGTCGAATCGATTTACGTCTGACCATACTCGGGATTAACTACTTCCAGCGCTGAATCTGTTTTCTATTTCTTTTTAATTTAATCCGCTTTTCAAAAATACAAAATAACTTTGATAAACCTCTATAGATATTGAACATTAACGAAAATTTTACCATTAAAAAAAAAAAAAAGAAAACTTGATTGAAAGCAGATAACTAAGAACTAGATTGAATATTACTCTCTTTTATTTTAAATTCACGGTAATTCACAAATTACGTTGCGCACATTAACCAATTAAGAATTGTTTGCAAAATCACTTACTTAAAAATAGAAACAATATTTCTAAATCCTTATAAAAATAAGAAAGAATATTTTCATGAAAGTTTTATACAGATACAGATCGAATCCTTTATTTACCTCGAGTTAAGTAAATAGAAAACAGTGTCAAGGCAAGTTTTTATGAAACAATATTCTATTTCCAATCAATCTCCTGAATCCAGCCGTTACAAAAAACGAGCAATCTGCGAGAGAAAAAAAGCCGGTGAGCCGCTGTGCCGTGTCTCGATTCCGCGCGCATGCGAGGATCGCATTTACAGGGCCCGCGGTTTCCCTCTCGCGCCCAACGCTCTGAAACTCGAGCCCTTGGCCCATTGTTCAGCGTATCCGATGGTAAGCGGGCTCTCGCTCGTTGGCAACAGGCCAAAAAGACGTGCGCGCTCTATAGTCAGTCGATATACGCGATCGCTTTCTTTTTTTTTCTCCTCCTGCGGGCTCCTTCGGAAAGAACGTACATAGAAAGAGCGCGAACGAGTGTACGCGTCCGTGTGAATGAGCATCTGTGGGAAGGGAAGCGGACATTTCTGGAGCCCGGCCAAATCGCGCGAAAATACGGTCGCTTATCGACGCGCTCCTTCCGACGAAAACGCTAATTTACGCGAGCTGCCGAGAGACGAGGGCGAAGGTGCGGCAATGGGGGAAGGATACTCGAGAGATCGAAGCGGTCGATTGAGATCGTAAACTCGCGGAAACACGCTTTGGTAATTTGTCGATTGATTCGTTTAGACGAATTTAAGCTAAAGTAGTTAGATTGTGCTTCTTTTTTGGAAATAAAAGTCTAGTGTAATTTGTACAAGGACGAATGTAAATTTTAACTCCGTTTCGTTAATACAGGTGGTATAAATTATTTGTAAGAGATAAACAAGACTTTACAGAGTACATTTATAAAGTTAAATGAAGACCTGCCCAGAGTAGGCAATTTGCATGTCTCTATCAGGTGACGCTCGCGTTTGATCCTAAATGCCGAGACTCAATTAGAGGTCAAAGTACTTGATGAAGTTTACCTTGGTGACTTATACCGGCGTGCATCTTATATTTTTGCATAATACATGCATTTCTCAGCAACTGCCTTATTATACTGCACAGTTCGCTTTGTTTCCATTGCCTCCCGAGCGTGGAACCGAAACGACGCCCTCCATCACTTGGACATCCACACTTTGCCCGCATTATGCATATCGAGAAAAAAGCATCAAGGGGTCTTCGCTTCGATACAAAAAAAAATGAGTTATTGCCTCGTTTGATGGCGAAATGAAGTATTTTACGACTCCGTAAAAACTATAACGTTGCTACTAGATTTATATGATATTTCGTACAACTTTACGGTGCCATAGATTTCTTATTTCTGTATAAATTATACGATGACAATTTCTATCGAAATTGAACGAATATAATTATAAAATAACTTTTTATACAAAGGCACTAAATCTTTTCATGTTCCAATTGCTATATTTTTCTTAAGGAAATTAAACTAGCAATTGAAAAGGAAGAAATCACATTAAGAAACATTTGAAACTCGAACGATGAACGAAAATCTTCAATAAATTGGCTTTTGACGTGCCATTCAAATAGCAGGGCTAACAACAGATATGTAAATGACGTACATTAATGGCAGCGTCTATTAACTTAGGTTTCGTTGACGTGCACATCATTGATAACCGCAGCAATCGACAGAACAATTTCCAACGAACTCGACAATCGTTCTGCTCGAGGCTTAACCGAGAATAATGGATTAACTGAATACGTGATTACCATTTGTTTTCACGCATCAAGTCATCTTCATCGTTCCAATGTTACTTTACTTGAATCGTGACAGAATAATATTAATGAAACCTCGTCGTTTTATTAACGCACGTTTAATCTTCGTGTAAAACAATGAACACCCATTGTTTATTACGCTATTCTGTCTTCATTACCTACCTATTCACTATTTTTATTTATTATTATCGAATATTACTATCTTAATGTACAAAATAATTCATTCATCGCCACTTTTTATTTTCTAATATTCTTCGTCATTTATTTAGTTATTTAAAATATTTTAAGAGGACTCATCATACATCTATTGTTAATATTATCATAAATATTATCATAAACATATATAAAGTACTATGTGGGATAATTAAAGAAGGTATTTTCATTATTGTAAACCTCAATTAAGTCCCTCGAATCAAGGTATTGTATTTTCAATTTTTTCAATTTTTTGATAAGCAATATTGAAATTTCAAAATACTCAGACCACAGCAGACTTAACTACGAATAAAATTGGCCATCATACATCAACATCCATAAAGAATTGGCTTTGGGACCATATGCACAGTCTAAAAAAAAAATCTTAAAATTTAAGTTTTGAGAAAAAACATCGCCAAAATTTAAAAATGTTGCAAAACGCATAACAAGTTCTAACTTTATTTAAGCTGTATCATTTTATTTAATAACAATTGGCCTTCTCCGTTTTTTTTTTTACAAAAAGAAAGAAATTTTTTTGAATAGATTTAATTAAAAAATTTGGGCTGAGTCCCCTTAAATGTATAATACCGTAGAACATAAAAAAGTCCTAAGAATCTAAAATAGCGGGTCAACGTCGTTGAAATTTATATCGAGGAGAGTGGCGAGAGGAAAGCAGGCGAAAAAGAGGTGGCATCATAGCAGTGGCCGGGGCTTTTCTCGCGCTGTTATAATTCACTGCTCTATTTTCTTTAATAACACGACCGCAGCGGGACGCCGCGGCTTTGTTTGTTCGCGCGAGGTCGAGTGCCGACGCGGGAGCACACGACCTCCCCCGCACCCATCGGCCGGTGAATTCCCCGGACCACGCTGAGAAAGCCGGCGATTAGCGGCGCAATCGAATTCGTTTTCGACGTTGCCCCCTCCCCCCCCAATAATTGATCGATGGTCCATTGTTGCACGCGCCAGGCGCTCGACTGATGGCCGCATACCGGCCGAGCGAGCAATCAATAGTTATTGTTTTACTTCGCGCTCGTTATTCGCAAAGTTGCTTTGTGATTTGCGGTCGAGCGTCTGGCCCGGATTTATCGGCGAATTCTTAGCGGCCGTCGGCGCCGCTAATGAAAGCGCATTAATTCTAAGGATTTCATTTCAGCAGGCGGATAAAGAGGAGCTTGATTGAGCGGCGCATCGAGAAAATTCTATTTAATGCAAAACTGGTTGATTCTGGCGTTCTATCGAAAAGTCCGATTTTCTTATTAAATTCGTTGGCGTAATTAATAAGCTCCGCGTAAAGCTGGCGGCTCGATTAAATAATTTGCTTAAATTAGCTAAACTGAATATACATGCACAATTAGCACACATATCGAGCTCCTTGATTGGAATAGAGATAATCGAATTCGCTAGTTGAAATTTTGCCCTCCCCATTCAGCCGCTGGATGCTCCGATATTCCGCACCGAATTAAATCAAGCCCGCAACGACAGCGGCACACGCGATAACAGCACGACTTCTACATTTGTCGCTCTCATTTTTTTCTTTTTTTTTTTTTAACCGCCGAATTGACGTAATTGGCAAGTTTTATTGGAGCCATCTTTCGAGTTCCGTTGAAACATTCTTAATTTCAAGTCGTAAATTAACCAGTGAAAGTATGCACAAAAGGTCAGGCGAGAGCAGAACTATGCAGACCAGGCCCGGATTCATTCCTCTTGCCTTCTCCCCTCTGCCTTCATTCATCTTCTCACGGTGAATAAATTCTTCAGCAGAGTAACGTGAGTCCGAGAGACTCGCACGTCTTTCATGGAAATTCTCCTCAATCATACTCACGGTGAAAAATGCGAATATATGTTCCAATCGTGGACCATCAGTATTCAACTTGATGATGAGAATGAGTAATGTCAAAATAAATTAATCACCTAGCCATAATCGTGAAATGAATGATAACATCATCTTATGCGAATTATGTGCGAAATGTCAGACGAATGGGTTGCTTAAAAAAGAAAGAATAGAATCTGAAATATTTACTTCTTAACTTATTCAAAAAACTTTCTAAAGAGCTTTTCTTCGGGTGGATTTAATATTTGAAGGATACCTTTTCCTTATTGCAATTCTTTGTAGTTACATGGAGGTGAAACCCTGAATGCGTTTAATATCGAATGAAGACAGAATTTTCTAAAATATTCATCACATACATCCAGTGTTACAAAAAGTAAAGCTTCCAAGAGTATACCCACATCAGCCATAACGTATTTACGAGATGAAGAAGCATCTTAAATCTTAATCTATTGATTTGGATTTCAAGCTACAGCTGTTTGATTTAGCTCAGGACAGTAGAATAGGATAATTTAGTGAAATACTGCCACTGCGGAAATCCTTAATTGACACAGTACCTATAAATCTCATCGACAAAAAAAGAACTATATAATCATAGAATTTTTCCACTAAATCTCACGGGGCAAGCATTTGATGCAACATTTTCCTGGTTAAAACTCACGTCTGCGAATAATTCACGAGGGAAGTTTTAAAGTCGTGAGCCGCGTGTGATACGTCGATGTGTATATAAGTGAATCGCGGGTGCTCGTAAATAATGCCGAGCCCGCTTGCGCCCGCGCGAATCACCCGAAGTTTTCGATTGCCTTTCGACCGGCTTTCGCGCCAGCCGCACGCTAGACAAGTGCAAATTACCGCGAGCTTAATTGAATGTGCGAGGCACGGCTCTGGCGTTCTAAATTTTGCACTGGGACAGTTTCATTGTTTCGACCCGACTAGAACCGCTGTCCCCTGATGATTTTAATGCTATTTCATACACGCGCTCATACTCGCTAATCATGCTGCTCTAGGCTTTGCGGATTATAAATACAATTATTCCGTACACGCGGAAAAGTTTTTTATACTTTCGACGTACTCCTACTTTAAGACTCTAACTCAATTTTACTTTTTAAAATAATTCATGACATAACTTTAGTTATTAAAGCGATTCAACCAATGTTACTTTATAAAAATTGAATTTAATTACGTATATTCCTTACAAATTACTTGTTGAAATTCCGAAACATCAGTATATTATCAACAATCGTAAATTCTCGAAATGCCAATAATCTTCGATTAAACCATCCCGGAGGGGGTTAATCCAAAGCATTGCATCGACACTGAGCTAATAGTAGAAAACAGCCGGCCTGCCAATATCCAAAATCCGCGAACCGCAGAGGGGCGCGCGCTGTGGACTCGAAAATCAATTTCGCAAAACGGCCGCAGCAATTTCGGCCTCGGCCGGGGGCCAACTTTGACCGGCGCTCAGTCTAAATACCCCGGCCAATTTTCGTCCTCGAAGGCGGAGTGGATCCGGTGGTGCGCGCGACGAGGGAGGGGTTCGCGCGGAAGATTTCGAGGCCGGCCGCTCGGGGGAGAATTAACGAAGTTTCATCGGTGCGCGCGCGGATCTCGAGTGCACGATCATACACCGGCCCCGGGCCCGAAGTGGACACGGAACGTCGGACCTCGTTGCGCTCCCATCAAACTCATTAAAGGATTCGTACCGGGGCGAGCGTCGCGCGAGGATGGATAGATGGCGAGGGAGCGAATGGGACGGTTGGGCGAGGCTTGCAAAAGATAGATAGGGCGAAATGAGAATACACGAGGCACGGAACACTGGGGTGAAATAAATAATTGTGATGCATTGGAAATCGATATACCGCCGCTGTACTTTATGCCTCTGCTTTTGCTTAGTAATCGATGCTTTACTAATCAGATGTTTATTCCTCAGTCATTTCTGTCACATGAAAGTTTAACCGAGATTTTTCGTAGCAGTTCGATGTAACAAAAAGAGGAAATAATAAATTGTATATTTTAGATATTAGGATTAGAATATTTATTGAAAAACACAATGATATTGTGAATGAGAAGGGGCTATGAAGCAACGTAAGTAGTAACCGTCAATCAACCCAACAAAATAAGAAAAGATTTTAATATAAATATGAAGCATGAATTAAAAAATAAAGCTATTATACGCACGAAAGAAGACTATGAAGCTGTGCAAACAGTAAAGGTTAAGGAATAGTCATCCTAATTAATTTGTGTCGTAGAGTGTAATAAAACAAAAAGAAATCGATGTGAAAATTATTAGAAACAATTAAACATTACAAATTAAGATGAAATATTAATCATCGCAAGTAGTATAAGTCATGATATAGTCAGACCAAATCAACCGGTGCGTGTAGTTTGAAACTGCGAAACAAGAAAAGATTTAATAAATAATATGAAACAAAAATTATTCGAAAAATAGAGATATTATTCATGATAAAAACTAAGAAGCAGCGGAAGTAGTAAATGTTCAGAAATAGTCAGACTAATTCACTTGCGCCATATTGTTTAATGCAATAAAACCGGAAACTGATTCAGTTTGAGAATTATTTGAAAAAATGGCAAATAATAAATGAATAAGGATTATTAGGGAGCATCAGTAGTAAAAGTCAACATATAGCCAGACCGAATCACGTGAATCGTATAATCGTACATAAAATAAAAAGTAACATTCTGTCAAGGACAGAATGTTAATAAAAAGGGGCAGTAATAACATTTAATTAAAACTGTTTCGCGCAAAAAAACGGACTCATTGTAAAAAAAAAAAATACGAAAAAGTTAATTTCCTCAGAAAGCCAGCAAATCTCGTATGTAAATCAAAGGCGAAGCCGTTGCAATCCACGCTCGTATCCAATTTTCGGCGCTTGCGCCGAGCCTCTGTTCGCTTTCGAGGGGCGTACGATGGGATCGCCAGTCGAAAATTTAATCGCGCCGATGAGGTCGTAATGTGAGCATTTCGGATTTAAGGATGATTGACGCACGGTCGTATAGGACCGACGCGCGGCGCAATGACGGACCTTGCCGATCATTGCGCTGCGTATCGATCTGCCCTGGGGCGCAATAACGAAAGCAACCCAGCGACCGGAGCTCGTTTAATGACCTGCGAGTGGCGCGAGACTCAGCTCGTTCCCCACTGCTCGATGGCCCGGAACGCGTAGCACCTTCACTGTCCTTTCTACGGGAGACGCGCCTTTTTTATAGCGGAAGGAATAAATGTTGAAATGAGATGGGTTGAAAATAAAAATTCCTTTATGCTATGGGACGAAAAGTCGTGTTTATTTCAATTATTTAAGAATGTTTCCTCTTTATTTTCTTAATCAAAATGATATTTGTTGCGTGAAATTAGGTACACCGTGAATGAGAAAAATTAAAGGACTAAAACAAAAGAGTTAATTATATAATTTCATAATTGTACGTTCTCATCACTTTTTATTACAATTTTATAATTGTAATAAATTTCTAATAAATGTCTAATAAATTTTCAATAATTGTAATAAATTTCTCATTTATAACGGTGGTTTTGCAATCGTACGAGAACACTGGCGAAAAATTAATTGGAATGAAAAGGAAAAAGGAGCGCCGCGTCCAGGAAACTTTTGTCGTCGCGGAATAAAAGCGTTACTCCGACGGCTTTACCTGTTAAAACGATACGATATTAAAGCGGGCACAATTAATAAAGCTGCGAGGAAATATTTTTAATTATAATTTTCCGGGTAACACAATAATATTGTTAAATGAGCTTCGGCGTTATCGTCGCCCGGCTAATTTAACTGATCCACCGGGGCGATTAGAATTCCTAATTATAAAGTCCTTTGTGCTGGCGAAAATACGTCAGCGTGTGCGAGCGCGAACGAACCTCCGAACGCCGCCTCGGCTCCCTCTGCTTTCCGCCCTTATCTGACCGGAATAAAGAGAGCAGTGTATTTGCTGAAGAAAATGCAAAGCAGCCGCGATCTTGCGATTTTATTCTTAAATCACGCCAAGTTTTCTCTCTCCTTTCTTCCTGATTTTTAGTTTTTCACGCTAAAATTGCAACGATTCGCGTAGCAGGTCAGGGTCTCGCGAATTTTATCAAGCAATTAGGAGGCAATACTGTTACGTTATTACGCCGCGCCGATAATGTCATCGTTTAGTTCGCCAGTTTGCCAGTGAACCGCCGTGTGCGTCTTGATGACTTCATAATTTTATTGAAGGTATGAGACCGTGAGAATATCAATGGAGTAAGAAATAATCTTCAAAACTTGCAGTTAAGTTAAAAATTTAATAAAAATGTAAAACCCAAAGTTAAATGAAAAATTTAATAAAAAAAAATTTAAAAATTTGATAAATCCTTTAAAACCCTACCTTACACTGATGACATATACAATGAAGTTTTTTATTAAATACATATTTCATTAAACTGGTTGTATATTATTTTGCTTCCTCATAGAGGAAGCTTTGTAATAGTAAAATTTTGAGTTTCGTTTAAACTTTGTGGAAACATGTTTTATGGTGTTTAGTCCGAAAAACGTGTTTTTAGAAAATGTCTGTATGGATGTGTGCGTGTGTGTATGTGTATGTATACCGCTCTATCTTTGGAACTACTTGACCAAATTTTACGTATCTTAGTTCATTTTTTTTTGTTTTTAAAAACTGTGAAAAAATAATGATAGTGCAGAATCGAAATACCTATGTGCTATAAAAATTTCAATCCATTATGATCAATATTTTCTGAGAAAAAAATTAAAACATGAAAAAAATGTATTTTCTATGTCCAACGATTACTTGAGTAAAAATGCTTTAATTTACTTGAAATTTTCAGGAAAGATAGATTTTTTATGTATCTCGGATGAGTTCATTGGACAGCTTATGAATACTTATAGGTAGAAAAATATTGCGTTGTATATTTTTATGTGCATTTAAAAAAATTTTTTTTTTCGAAACTACTCTGGAAAATCCTTTGAAAAAAATCATGGTAACATAGAATATAAATATATAGATCCTATAAAAATTTCAATCAATTTTGATCACTAGTTTATGAGAAAAAAATGAAAAAAAATGTGCTTTTTATCTTAAACTATTAATTAAACCAAAATGCTTTAATAAACTTGAAATTTTCAGAAAAGGTAATTTGCAAAAAAAAATATTATTAATAAATAAAAAAAAGGAAGTCTGAAATTATGTTTGAGGAAGCTAAGTGCCAATCTATTGGCAGCGGTTTTTTACTCTGAAAAAATAGTAAGGGAAGGTTTATATAATAAATTTTGTAATATGGGGACAGACTTGACAAGCCAAGAAATTTACTATAAATTTTGGAAAAACTGCTATAAATTTGGGAAAAAATACAATTTTTCCACAATTATAGCAAATTTTACTGCACAAATTATAAATTGTCCAAAATTTATAATAATTGTCTTGGCTTGCCAAGTCTCCCTCTTAGAAAATTTATTGTAAACCTTCCACTATTATTTTTTTCAGTATATATTTTGCATTAATTTAGCCGCGAAACTCGTCTATTTCATTGAATTATTTATTCCTTTTATGTCCAAGAATGGCCGCTTAGTAATAAATCCATTAGAATTGTAAGATTCTATATTAGTGGGTCTGAATAGGGGTATCACCTGAGTCCGCCCGAACTCGATAAATCCATTTCGCTCGCTTACTCATTTAGATCCTTTCTCGGCTCTCCACCGGGATCACCGCCTTTTTTTTACCTCCTCCGCGAGAGTTCGATTCGCATGCGGGCGGCCCTCACAAAAGGACCGGTCGGTGCGGTCACCCTGGCCATCTACCCTCGCACATCAAGGTGGCACACGGCTTAGGTCAAGTCAGCGCGGATCAGCCGAGGACGAATGACGCGTGTACGTCTAGAGAAAATGATATAGCTAAGCTCTGAATCCGAGAGGGCCACCCCCTCACCCCCTGCGACCGCACTCCAGAAACGCCTCAGAATATTAGTTTACGAAGAGACATTAGTCGGACGCGGATTCAATTTGCTTTCCTTCCGCCGACCAATGGGGAACAATTTCCCGCGAGCGCGTGAATCATCCGACGTAATAATTAATCCCCGCCGGCGTGCAGCTTGGCCGTGCAATAGAAGACAGAGGCTCGCCGTAAGGCGAGCGTCAAAGGCTGCCTGGCCTTGATAGCCGCGGAAAAGCCAGGCAGGAGTTACCGAGGCTAATTTACCGACGTTGATTACCTGCGCCGGATTTCTCTTTTAATCCCGCACTGGGGCCGGGGGTCAAGATTTCCCGGCGCGCTGCCAGCCCGCGACTCGGCCAGATTACCGCCCCGTTTCGAGCTATGATTTATTCATTGTAAAGGCATTACGCTATTTCGGTCTAATCAATTCACTGAGTAAACTAATAAAGCCATTATGAGCCGTTATTACCAGGATCTAATTAAAATAGCTTTTAACACTGCTCTTTATTACTAACTTCCTTTCGCTTTCGATTTTCTCCTTTCCAGTTCTGTATAGCTTTTTAAAAAAAGACAGTGCAACAAAACGGAAGTGGTCATTAAAAGCGAGAAATCGGAGCAAAGACCCGACGGGTTGAGCGCTGAAATCAACTTTGCCGCGACGTCTTCTCAATTGAGTCGGCGGAACGTGCACGTAATTGCGGCAAGCACTGAGCGGAGGAATAGAAAAAACACCGGGCCGCACGCACGGCCACTTGATTCCCAACTCATGCATTATTCACACTCAGCGGGGGTAAAAAGTACCGCACGCGACATGCGCTCACCAAGGCCGAGTGTACCAGATGCCCGCTCGGATTTTTTTTTTTTTTAGCACATCGTGTTCTCTCCCTCTGACCCCCTTTTAACAGGTGCGGTCTGTTCGAAAACCTTTCGGGGCGGATCGCATTCCCGAAATCCCACGCTCGAAAAGCGAGAGGCAAGGGATTTTGTGTTGAAACGCCAAGCCGGGAGTTCATATCACTCGTGGACACGGGAAGGCTTTTGTGCGATTCTCCTTTCTCCGGTGGTGTAATATTAAACGATGAATGAATTTTGCGGGTAGGCATGTTACTTTAGATCGAAGTGTATTGTTTGACTGGATTAGTTGTAAACCGTTTATCGCCAAGTCTATATTTGTTTTCATCGACGAGTAAAAATAATTTAAAAACGCTCGAATATTGGGATAAATCTTTTTTATAATACACTACAATCCTGAAATATACTGAATGCCGGAGAGCGATCTTTTCCATTCACTGCTAAAGATACATGGGAATAATTAATAACTTCCTAACAGCATCGTATATTTCTTTATTGTAATTCGCAGTGAGGCGTATGTTGGGAGTGCGAATAAAATTTCTCGAATATTTGTCAACGCCTACACGTGGCGCGGTGCACGTACACCAGGCCTAACAAAAAGATTCTGTTTGTCCGACACAAATATAAATCGCCGATGTTGTCGGTGTTTACATACCGCGCCCATACTATAAATAAAACCTTAGCGCACACAATAGCGTCGCTTTCGCCTGACTCCGCTCGTCCCGTTTCCAAATCGAATTCCGCATGGTCGGCCGGAGGAATCACCGTTCGGAAAACAAGATTTCATCCTTCTTTATAACCTTCTCCTCAATACGCCACCAGTCTGTCCCCCTCCCGCAGGCACGTAGACGACTAGTTAGAATCCCGCTGTGGTCAGACACGCTTCGGTTTCTTTTCTTTTTTTTTTCTTTCTCATCGAGTTTTCGAATAAACGGAAATATCCATCGCGAGCGTGTTTAATCAGATCTATTCATAGGAAATTACACGCTTACAGTGCAATCGTATTTATACATAAGCAATACCGATAAATAAATACAGCAATCGAAAATAGACAGTGATGACAACGTTGGGTATAACTAGCCTTTAATTATTCAAATATTAACTTCGCGTACGCGAGCGCGTGTTTGTAAATAGTTCGGAACTAATGCCAACTAATGTGTTTGTAAATACGCAGAATTGCACTTAGCCGTGGATTTATGCTCAACCAAATGTGCATTATTGTTTCCCGCCTATTATTGCCGTTATCTTCGAGGTATTTTACAATCCGCAAAAGTCGAATTTAACGATGAGTTCGACACTTCCGCTCGTAAAGTATACGGACAGAACGAGTACGAGCGGCAAGTATCGAGATAAGACGACCTTCGATGACAAGATGAAAATTGGCCCACGCCAATTGAGCTTTCCTTATGAAATTTACGGCACATCGGATATACGTTTTTCGCTTTACTGCCGGCCGTCCAATCCTTTCATTTCGGCATCATCGCCGCATTCTCGTCAACGTTTAGACGCGGCGCTATAGACAAGTCGCCTCTTGTCGTGAGAGGTCGGTGCTGCTTCCTCAATTTGGGAGGCTCCAGGAAGGAAAATGAAAGGAATAAGGGGTAAGTGCCGAGCGTATAAAAAAAAGACCGTACAATTTTTTTATCCAGCGAGTAATAAAGTCACGATTTAATTTACTCTTTTCATTCGCCGAATGAACAAAATGGATGTTACTAATTTCTTTTTCATCTCTTAAGGTTATTAAAAAAAATTGAACTCGCGCGGCTGTTTTGCCCGACTCCATTTCGGATATTATTTTCCGCGAAGCGGCTAATCCAAGATGGAAGATAGAGAAAGAGAGAGAGAGAGAGAGAGAGAGAGAGCTAATCCTATTAACTTATCGACGCGCCTTTTAAGCCAAGGCGCTCTAAGTATGAAAGAGCTGGAATTAAATGCAAATTTATGGGTTTAACACGAGGCGGAACATCGGGGGCGGCCGAGGACGAACGGCGAAGAATAAAGTATATCGGCCGACCAGCTTCGAATTTTAAGTGAGCCCGCCGGACCCAGAGCCGCCAATTCAAAATTTATCATTGTAATTTAATCCGGACGTTAAGTGCATTTTAACGAACTGACGAATGAATAAATTGACGGGCCGATATCGCCGGAGGTTTATATTCAGTGCTGAATTGATTAAAGAGCCGCTCGCGTTCTGTAATCGGCCTTGCAACCAAGGAAATTCGGGAATTTCCTAGCCGTAGATGAAGTCTGGCCGATAGACACCGTACTACGTAGCCCGGCGATAAACCGGTTTTCATTTCAGCGAAATGTCGATACCTAAGCGGTAAACTGAATGGTTTATCTTGCACAAATACGAAACCATGATGCGATTATGATAGAGATAAAGTTATCGAGCGAATCCGCTGCATTATACAAGGCGACCGTTTTGTAAATAACCGCGGCTATAGCTCGATAAATTTAATCAACCCTCCGGGCATTATCCAATGTTTTTCTTCTGTGTATCTATTTAATTAACGTGGCGCTCGCTTTAATCTGCCTCCCGTCAAAAATTACGAAATTTATTTTTAAATTAATTAAAATCCTACGATGGCATGTAATTAGAGTCTAGCTGGCCTTTTTTGCGCGACCGACGACTGTACGACGCAAAAAGAACAAAAGGAAAAAATGACTAGTAACATCCTAAACTTTGTAATCTGCGGGGGAGGGCACGAGTAAAAAAACTCGTTAAAATAAAGTTCTGATGAAATCCGCGCGGAAACGACTGCATGTGTGTGTGTGTGTGTGTGTGTGTGTATGTGATTCACTTGGACTTTCCAAAAATATATCCCAATTTTCAACGACCTTGAAGCAGATGTCAAACAGATAGAGGAGGAAGACCCAGCGAAGCCGACAACGACCAAGGGCAATTTGTCAAGTACCGTATCGCATTCTAGTCCACGAATTTTTTTTTCTTCAAACCTACCTCTTCCAGCAAACTTTGAAAGACTCTTTATTTCCTTGTACCTCGACGCTCCGCACGAAAGGCGGACGAACTTTTGGCGGACTTGTCCCCGCGATCGTCAGAGGGGGATAAAAAAAAGGGAAGGGACGAGAACGGGCGGGAGTGCTGGCGCGAGTAACGGCGAGGCAGCTGTAAAGACTAAAGCTGAGGGGACGGCCGTAAAGCGACGCGCGGCTCGCGAATGACCGTCGGTGGAGTGCAAGAGCCCTCGGAGCAAGGACCTTGGGGCTTTTTCGAGCCTCGAGAGGTTACGACCTGCGAAGATCCGTCGCGTGCACTTGCGTCGCGAACCTTCTGCATAATTTGCGCGGATCGCAGAAGGAGCTGAGAGCAGGCTCGGCAAGAAAGAAGAGATGGTCGGCCGTAAAAGGGCTTGAGTTGAATGCCCGTGAATTCTCGAGGAAAAGTAAATTCATAAGGCGAGCTACGTCAGCGAGATGCTGCTCCTCCAGGAAGTGCCGAAATTGCCCGGACACTTTCCTTCTCATCTGCAAAAGTAAGTTTTAGCTATAAAACAATTTTTTTTTTTTAATTCTAAAATTTTTAAACATATATAAAACTGGTTATTCGTATTTATAAAATAAATTCAGGTTATTTTCCCTCGTGATATATTTTTTTAGCCCTTAAATAGAACTTCACTTAAAGAGTATTTATTTTTGAGAAGGTGGGAGAGCGAATTCCCGGCTTAAATGATGTAAGAGAAAAGTTAGCGTGGAAGAAGTCGGAAAACCAAAGAGTCGAGCCGTTGGGAAGAAGCGTCCGGATAAAAGGGGGAAAATTGAAAAACGACGTTGGAGCGGGAACGTCGAACAAAACAGCGCGGAAACAAAGCGCTGAGGCGAGAAGGGTGGCAGGGTTGGGGGGGGGGGGGTATGAAGGGGGGGCGACTGTAAAACAGATAGCCGAGGCATTGAGTGAACGAGCGAGCGAGAGACTCGCCGACGAGGTAAAATGGATCTCTGGAAATTCACGGGAGTAGGAGGCGAAGACGCAGCTGCGACCGTCCGGCTAATGGAAAACGGAGGAGGAGAGAGAGAAGTGGGCGGACAAAACGCTTGGGCGAAAGATTATAGCGAGAAGAAGCGAGCCAGCTTATAACGCTAATGCCTGCTTTCCGCCTCGAGATTTCCGCGGCTGATTTTCCAGCGCGGAAGGGAAAAAAGGGCGAAAATGCGCGCGCTGAATGTGACAATCTCCACTCGGCGTGCACTGCGCGTACAGCCGGAACTACTTGGTGAAGCATCCCCCCTCCTTCCTTTCGCTCTTTGTTTTTCTTCGACTAGTTTTCTCGGTGTGCAGCCCAAGGTTTCTCGAGATTGCCCCACGCGGTCGCATTTTAATTGCAAAGAGAGAGAGAGAAAGAGAGAGAGACATGCGGCTCTGGCTCTCTGGCTCCATTTTTACGAGGGCGTCGTTACACGCGTCTGCTAATATAATTGTCGACTTTTTTCGCATTTTAACGCGCCAGCGCTCTGCTGCTTTGCACGCGGAAGACTTAATTTCTTGCGAAATTTTGGGACGAAAGTTGTGTCGGTGAGAGTGCCTTTTGTTATCAACAATAAGTATATGACACTCAAAATGCCTCCTGATACAAGGATGCGCATACCCCTAGTTTAGTCCAATCTTTTTTTTACCGCTGTAAGTTTTGTACCTCTAAGTTAAAGTGTACGTATAAAATGCACAACTTTTCTCGCAGATGTATATAACGTTGATGTTTAGGTGACTTTTTTTGCCGGTGTCGCGCAGATAAATTTTCGCTAGGCAAATAATCGGAGAAATTTGACAGTAGCATGAGGTCGTAGCTTGAAACAGCAATTGGACTCTACTCGGGCATTGATTTTTTATTAGTCGTACGCGTGGCAACGCGCACGAGCCCATACTCAGCGTGCGATGTCAGCTTACGCGGATCATTTTTCCAATTTATGGCCATTAATCTACCGTGCAAATATGCGCCAGTTTTGTTTGGAGCATTAATCAAAGATAATAATGCTTAGTTTTTGCCTCTCGTTTCCCTCGTTAAAGTACGAACAAAGAAAAAAATGATGTAACTCGAATTTCCCAGGGATAAGAGAGAATTTACTAAAAGGTACAAGCATATTTCTATCGAAATTCTCAGGATGCATTCAGTAGTCTCAGCGGTGAAATTGGTCACCGTTGTAAAACACTTGGAGTCTCGTTTCTCGTAAAATTCCTTAAAATTGGCAAAGTTATGGCATTTTTACTGTGCAGCTGCGAGCCGTGTGATCATAAAAGCACCCTCAAATTTTTTTTATTTTTCTCCAAATGCTCCCTAGCTCCCGCCTCTCGGATTTTAAGCGGAACCGTCAGTGTGATTCCCCCTTCAAATACATTATGTATTTTCAGCAAGAGTTCGCCAAATATTTTCAGCGCAAATTTTTCCGAAATAAATCCAATCGCGCGAGCGCGCGCGCCGAATGTAATAACGGGAGAAAACATACCTCCATTATTTTTAGAAAACCCGTCGCATCTCTCCTCGGCTGAGCAATAAAAAAAACAATATTAATTCGCTATCGTTAAACGCCACACTCGAACCCGTCGAACTTTACCATGAGGAGGAGAGGTCCTCGGGAGCGTCGACCTCTCCCCCTTCACTCCCCTCGTCCTTTCCGGAAGTAACGACCATAATCCTCCGCTTAAGATCGCCGAGAGACTTACCGCCTCCTCGGACTGCGGAAATCGGGCCTCCAATTTTTTTACAGCGATAGCTTCAAAAGCTTCGTGCGCTCGGCTCCGATGACGCTGGGAAATATTTGCGCCGGGACTTCGCGTGAGCGCCAACGAGTCACAGTCACTGGCTGTCTTCTCGCCTCGGCTGAGACGAACGCTCACGAGGGCAGATTCGTGCGGCGCTTTATTTATGATCTAGCGGCGCGTTCCCCTACATTTTGTTTCGGCTTATTGAAATGTGCCCGGGGGGTTAGTTTCACGTGCCTCGGAAACGCGAGCAGAAGGTCACGGCTATCGTGCATCCGCTCAAGTGGATGATACTTATTTTCGCTGTCGGCAGGCTCGATCGATGGCTTTGATAAGCAGAATAGGAGTATAATTGATTGTTTCAATAAAAGTGAGATGTGCCCTAGCATATATCTAAAAATAATATTTGAAATTCATGAATAAAAAGAATTTCATTCATAAGTATCTATTAAAAAACATGACATTCATAAAGTTTCTCAATATAATTCTCTATCTAATTTAATAGGAAAAATTCAATAAAAAAAAAAAAAATAGTAAGTAATTCAAATATGCTATAGTCAGACGATATAATTTTCAACATAATTCAACAGAAAGAAGTTGAATTTGAAATACAGTATAAGTAGTATAAACCCAGTATAATCAGACAATATAATAAATTCTGAATGTAATCCAAAGAAAAAAGTTCAACCAGAAATAGCATTAAGTAGTATACATCAGTTATGGTCAGCCAAGGCCTCGAACTTTACAATAAATATACTATCTGCTTTAAGGGTAGGGTACAGTTCAAACTTACCAAAAAATGCACTTTTTTTTACTATTTCTTAAATTCTCTAATTTACAATCTATGCTTACAGAAATGTAAATATGTTTAAGTAATATAAAAATAAAGAAAAATAATAATTTTCAGCTTATTTTAATTAATTTCTGTAGAATTATACGTTAAAGAGTAGTAAAATTATGGGCTCAGCAAAAATGTCTCCTACGGGGAACCTTTCATTGAAGGACTATACAAACTTGGAAAATTCTGAAATGTTTCATCGAACACTACAATCCTATGTAAGCTTTTAATTTTAAACTCAACAATGCCATTTGTATCTATAATTTCACTTTTTTTATATTATTAATTTATTAATTTTTTTATTTTTTTCAAAAAAGAAAAGGATTGTTCGAGTTGATGTGTTTATTAAAAAAGTACTCCTTCCAACTTGACCTCTTCTAATCAAGATTTATTTAAACAATCAAAATTGCCAACGTTTCGAACGCTTCAAATACGCGTTCCTTTTCAAGGCTAAAATACAATTAATAAATATTATAAATTATAAACCATACTACATTATCACATTATGTCGACGTATAACACACACTCTCACCTTAAAAAACTTAGTATTACATTGAAAA
>JAWWEN010018114.1:0-20187 GCA_035582955.1 Sycophila texana | reverse complement strand
TTTAGTAAAATATCATAGTAATTCATATAAATAAATCTGATCAGCGCAAATAGTCCATGGTTACCGTCAAAACAACGATAATTTTTGATATAAATTTCTCTCCGTGTAATCAAGTGAATTTTCTAATTTTCTTGATTCTGACAGAATGCAAACTCATTATATTCATAAGTATTTTTTTTTCCGGAAAATTTTCATCCGTGAACTTTATCAAAGAATTTTTGATTAGCATTTCCAACCATTATACGTAAAGCGGCTTCATCGCCAATAAACGTTCCAGCCGTCTGGTATATCTATCCGACTGCGAGTTTCTCCGTAAAAGACGCTCACGACAAGCGGCGAAAAGAGCCGCGAGCGCCAGCGAAGATCCGGCGAGGATTTTCGGTTCTTTGACGACGCCCCACAGGCCGCGAGTATATGAATCACCGGCAGCGTCGCTGCAGGAGCTCCACCGGCATTGTACGCGCACGCCGTTGCCCGCATTGTTGCCGTCAATCCAGTGAACGCGACCGCACTGAGATGAAAGTGTCTCCCAGCCCTTTGCTCGCGTGAGCGCGAATTTCGACCTCGCTCGAGGAATATCAGGCGGCTGTGACGTCGGTAGACTTACATCAAAAAGGCGTTTTAACCTATTTCAAGCGATTGATGCAATATTGGCTGCTGAGATCATTGATCATCCTTCTTAGCAGCTAATATAAAGTATTAATATAAAGTTAAATGAGTTGTTTGTCTCCAACTGGTTTACTTGAGAACGACTTCACCGACCTAACAAGTTGCTTTATTTCAACTCGTTGTGATACTTAACTTGAAATAATTTATTATCCCTGAGATTATTTACTGAGATAATTTAAAGGTACATTTTTATATACTTCGCATTAACTTAAGCTCATATGTGACTTTGTCAATGGGTGTCCTCATCAAAAGGGAGACAACGGCTTTAAGCTTTAGGCTCCTAGAGTTTAGTACCGCGTAACCTACAAGCTTATTGCTACAACTTCGAAAGAGCCTCTCAACCAAAGATTCATACTGCAGATGACAATCTGTTGTCACCATCAATAAGACAATCCAAATCGAGCTGGAAATCTTCTAGCTTTTTCCTGACCACTAAATCTTCAACAACAAAAAAAATATCCGAAAAATCGTTTTATCAGTAGGAGAAATCCAGACGATTTCCAGCAGGACAGAAATCAATAAAAAATCCGAGAAGTTTATTTCTGCACCTGGTACGAGCAACGCGGATGCGGTTCATAACTCAGGCCAAGCGAGTCCCGATGCATAAATAACCGATCCAGAAGTCCGCGTGCAGTGCAAGGCGCAGAAAACTGCGGTTATGCGCCGCGCACCCAATGGCTCCAAGCGCTTTAAGGCAACGTCGGCGAGGCTAACGGCTCTAATAATTCAAGGTATCGCGTCGCCCTTGCGCATAGGCGGGGGATAGCAGGGCTTCAGGTCGCTGAAATGGAATACGTAACGCCGCGGTCCCAGCGGCTCGATCCCGGTTGCATAATTCTCCTGCTCGGGGAGGGGATGGGAGAGTAGGGAATGAAAGAAGCGTCACTAGCCAATTATCCCTGCGCGCTTGGACACGTATCGACGTTGAATATTCAACGGAAAACGGTCGAGATTGTGAACTGATTGCCGCGGGACTTTTCATGGAGTTTCAGCTGACGCGGTTAGCGCGTGTCGCTCCGTACGGCTTGGGAGAGAGAATTAGCACTCGTGTCATTGCGGCGACCAGTGCGCTGATTAACGAGGGTGTCGCAAGTGTCATTAGGATAATTTGTTATTTCACACTGCAAGTCGTTGAAAAAGTTTACTTGTCGATAACAAGAAAATTGGACGTGCGTCAATCATTTTTCATTTGTTCAAGGAGAGTGTGACTCGATAATAATTACCATAAAAGTAGCGGGAAATATTGCTAGTGGCTAGTTCCTAAGCCAGTATGCAATCACGTAGTGACCAGTATAAGTAATCAGCTGCCAAGTAGGCAGTAAGTTCATTCATCAATGACGTAAGTTCATTCATCAATAACGTAATCAGCTGATTATTGCTTTCAGATATGGAACACTGATCCAGTAGACAAAAAATGTTATTGATATTACAGGACCTCAATCCAGAAGTCAAAAAACACTTTCAGGACGATTGGACGAACCAGTTTTATACCAACTCCCTTCTAAAAATTACTAAAAGTATATTACAACTTCAAATACTCCTCATTGTAGTAAAAACATCTAGAACTAATCTTTCCATACTAAACGTAAAATAAATTATCTTGCAAAAAAAAACACAATTCCACGTATTTATCTGAATTTATTACTTTATTTTTAATTTCAACAAAAAAAATCTTCGTCTTAATGAGAAGAGATTTTCTCGCAAGTTAATATCTCTTCATTTTTCGATTCATCGAGTTCAACTATTCTGTAATCTAGCCATTAATCGGCAATAAAAAAAAATCAGAAAACTAGCGGTGGAAATGTCACGCGACGTGTCGGGAGCCCCTCTGGTGTGTGCGTGTAAGTTACGCGGGCGGATCGGTGCGAGCACCGGAAGTCCGGGCTCCTACCGACTGCAGCGTCGTAAAACGCGTCAGCGCCAGCGATATCGGGGATTCCCCTAGGCCAGTCTCTTCCCCCGGGGGAGAGTCGATTCGTTAAGAACAGAGAGTGTGGGGGGACCCGATTGAGACGAGCGACAGATCACAGGTTTCTTTTAGTATCTTATTGTTTACGAGTAGTCCTGATCATTGTAAAATGTTAAATAACTCTTTTTTTTTAATATCAATCGAGAATTTCATTGATTGAACGATTTCACAATGAATTAATAGTAAATAGAGTAAAGGATAAAATTTTATAATTTTACGAATGCATTAATAACTTTTTTTTTTAATATCAATCGAGAATTTCATTGATCGAACGATTTCACAATGAATTAATAGTAAATATAGTAAAGGATAAATTTTATAATTTTACGAATGCATTAATAACTCTTTTTTGTAATATCAATTGAGAATTTTATTGATCGAACGATTTCACAATGAATTAATAGTAAATAAAGTAAAGGATAAAATTTTATAATTTTACGAATGCATTAATAACTCTTTTTTTTAATATCAATCGAGAATTTCATTGATTGAACGATTTCACAATGAATTAATAGTAAATATAGTGAAGGATAAATTTTATAATTTTACGAATGCATTAATGTTATACATAATTATTGAGATACGTAATTAAATTATCGAATAAATTAATACGACCTTGTGAAATATTGTGGATTTAATTAAAACATCGAACAATGAACATGTGTACAAATTTACGAGTATTAATTAAATGAATTATAAATTTTGATATTTTTCAATGTCAGTATTACGTAAGTGTTGTTATGTGCCGTTTAATTATTTATATAATTTCTTTCGCCATTTACAAACATTTTTGGTTAATTTAAAATTGTATCTATATCTGTATCTAAAACCTAGCACGAAGTAACGTTCTAGTCTATATTACGCTTGGAGATCGTAAAGCTTTCTTTTTTTAGACGTATACGACGTTACTTTATGTTTATTTTTATACCATTCGAAGACAATAAACTTGACGCTACTAAGTCACACTATAGATATATATGGTGGTGGTTATCAACTATCAAGTTTATACGTAGTAGAGTAATAACAATGACAATAATTCACTGAAACATTTTGCATGGTTTTTAAATTAAATTTTTATTGTTCATTTTCATTATAAAAAAAAAATTCTAGAAAACTATTAATCAGAATTTAAATCCGTTGTTAAAAAAAAAAAAACTGTGACGCCATTAAAAATGTCACATGAATATCGCATCTCATAAATAATACTTCCAGGTGCGCGGATGTTTTATAAATGATATACTAGCAGTTAACGATACTCTTCCCAGTTGAATACTGAAAGAAGCAATGGTAATATGATTTGGTACAGATATTATCCTCACAGCTTGCAATAATTCATGCATGAAATGAAATTTGACTATTTTAAAGTATTATGTAAATGCATGATCACATTTTTTTTAGTACTTTCATGAATAATTAAAAATATAATCATACAACAAATGAACATACTGTTGCATAACGCCACTTCGTCTCTTACAATTAGTCATTAATTTCTTTCGTTTTTTACCGTAAAATTAAAATTTGTTATCCTCACATCAATAAACCACGAAAAAAATTGTTTAGCTATAACAGTATAACACAAAGGACTGCGCGTGCAGTAAAAAAAACTTAATCATAAAAATTTAAAATAAATAAAAAAATCGGATGTCACATTAACCTACTTCCCGAAGGTATCCAGTATCGCGAAAGTGAGAAAGTGCGCCTACGCGTAGAGATTCTCACGCGTCTAGGCGCAGGTTTCGCCGATAAGCCACAGTCGCGCTGCCACTGGATTCGATTACTTTATAATGCCGAACGTCCGAGGATTGTGTGACTTAAGCTGGCGTCCGTTGCACCCAACCTATTTCGCGAGCTCCGCTTTAATCGACTCGAATTATCAACAAACTTTTCCGATATTTATCGCCGCGGCGTATATAAGCCAACCGCAGACTGCTGCGGTAAGCTGAGAAATCGTGTACTTAATAGGATTGTTATTTTAAATAAATGGCAGTTTATTGTTTAGTTTCTTCTAAACTAATCCGTGAAATGCTTTGAAAAAAAAATACTGATTATGCAGCATAGAAATACCTATGTTCTGTAAAAACTGCAATCAATTCTGATCAACAGTTTCTGAAAAA
This sequence comes from Sycophila texana, assembly GCA_035582955.1. NCBI lineage: Eukaryota > Metazoa > Arthropoda > Insecta > Hymenoptera > Eurytomidae > Sycophila > Sycophila texana. The sequence goes on along the minus strand of JAWWEN010018114.1, from coordinate 15,435 downwards.
AAAAAATTAAAAAATGTGTTTTTTATGTCCAACGATTACTTGTATAAAAATGCTTTAATTGACTTGAAATTTTCAGGAAAGGTAGATTTTCTGTGTACCTCGAATGAGTTCGTTGGGCAGCTTATGAATAGGTCAAAAAATATTGAGTTATATATTTTTATGTGTATTAAAAAAAAAAAATTATTTTTCCTAAATTAATCGGTCGAATGTTTTGAAAAAAAATCATGGAAGCATAGAATATAAATATCTATGTTCCATAAAAATTTCAATCAATTTTGATTACTAGTTTCTGAGAAAAAAAAGAATGAAAAAATGTGTTTTTTTTATCTCCAACGAATTATTGAGTAAATAGGTCACAATTGAATTGAAATTTTTAGAAAGGTAGACTTTTATGTATTTGTTTACGTAAAACGAATATAAACAAACGTAAAAATTATTATTAATAAATTTAAAAATAGAAGTATAAAATTATGTTTTTCTGATCCATTCACAAATAATTTCTTATTTACATTAAATTTTATATTTATTGAATAATTTGCTTCATGTTATAATTGTTCTACTCTTGTTATATGTTAGCAATTTTAGCTTTAGCTTCTAGCCATTTTAACTACAGTATAGTTTTTACAGATTACATGTTTGCTTTGGATTTCTCGATAATAATATGTCAAAGAATTCTGTCAGAAGTTTTGCTCTATATTTAAAGTGTAATTATTAATAATTTATTTTGTAAATTTAATATTTCCTTGTAAGAGATTACAACACTTTTTTCAGCTTCTTATAGCTTATAATAATGTTATTATTGACATTTGTATAAATATTAACTTGATTTTGTTTATAATGAGGATTCCGTTCATAATTGAATGTTTAGAATATTTTTTCTTAGGTATTTTAATCCAAGACAATCATGGATCTATATACTGATAATATTAATTGGTATATTATTAAAAAATCATCCTACTGTATAAATGAACCTGCTAAAGAGCTTTTCTCATCGATCCCTTCTAATTTAAAATTTTATTGGCATCAATGACCACTTTTAAATTCGTCAATTTTAGACCGTTATGGAAACCATTTTCCGCATTTCAATAATAAAAATACGTAAATAATTCAAAGTTTATTTTGTAAAATAAACTACAATAACCCGCGCATACATTTTCTACATCATACATTTTCTTTTAGAATTCAATATCACTGGTTATTTGATCGAAGCTAAGAAACATTTCATTCAAAGTATTAACGAAAAAGACAATAAGTGTTATAATAACAACAATGAAATTCCTCTTTCTCAGAAAATCTTTCAGCATTATATATTCGCGATGACCAAGGGCTGCAAGTTCGCTCAATCAACTCGCGTACATCGAAAAATAAAATGAGAAGCGAGAAGGGAGTGGAGAAGGTATAAAGATAGACACATATATAGATCGCAGTCTCGGGAGACAAAACGGAAGTAAGGAGGGCCGGCGGATGCGCGCGCGACTCGCATGCCACGCGAACCATCACTTCGATTCGATGGGGTGACCGACTGCATTTTTTTTTTTTTTTTTTTTTTCACCGGCGCAAATTTTCATGCGGCCGTGATGGCATCCCAAGGCCGAACGAACTCAGCCCGCTCTCGGTGACTAACTCTTCGGCATTTCGAGGCGCAGCTCACTGCAACAACTCGCCGCTTAAATCTGCCGCTCGAACTATTTTAAACAAAAAAAGAAAAAAATTATTTTCCGCTTACTCGTTAATTCCGCTCGTAAGAGCAACCGACCGAATGCAAATCAATTCCTAAGTGTTAAATTGCTCCGCGTAGAAGGAGAAGGAAGGAAAAGAAGAACAAGGGATCAGCAGAGTAAACTGAACAATTAAAATACCGCGAATTCTCTCCAATTCCAAAGTATCCGCTGCAACGGCGCAAGCAGAGCAAAAAAAAAAAAGGAAAAAAAAAGAAGTTAAAGATGGAGTTTCTTAATAACTTCCGCGAAATCCTGGGCGTAAGTAACTCGGGATCGTGCCCCGGCGGGTGGAAGTTGCAGTGCGACACTTCGATCCGAGCGCGACGGACGGAAATTCAAAACGCTCTTCTTCTTCGACGGCGCACTGTACTCGGAGTTTCGTCCCCCTCGACTCTCCCCGCCCCGCCCTTTCCACACTACGAACAAGTCGGCCGGTTAGTTTTTGTTGTAGCAACAAGTTGCCCGAGTCGAAGCCCATTTCCGTTCCGTCAAATCGCGTTCGCGCGACGTCCTGTAGTTTCAGCCACGTCGCCGTCGAATTTTCATGTGCTCGCGCGCGAACGTCATCCGCTCGACGATTAATTGACCGATGTTTACGCTCGTCTATTTTTTTTTTTTTATTATTACGACGTGAATTTATGAGGGAAGTTTCGATTCCACGTCCAACTTGTGTTCTCATCATTTGTTCCGAATTAGATTATGAAAAGTGTATATATAAGTAGTTAAATAAATAAACCCTATTTACAGTATATATTTTTTAATTCGTGTTGTTTTTAATAAAAAACAAATGAAAAAACAAATGGGGTCTTTTTTATAATCGAGGCTGCGGTTTATGTAGGCTCAGTGGTTAACTTGACTTTTTAGCTTATTAACCTGATGCTGTAGTTATCAGAAATAATGATCCCTGTCTGCACTGAACCTGTGTACTCTCGTAACAGGAAATAGAGAAAAAGTCGGAAAATTATCCTATTCAAGGAAAAAAAAAACAATTTATTTAAAAAAAAAATTAGTTCACTGTAACATTCTTCAAAATGTTATTACAATTCTTTGCATAACTTTAACTTTTTAATTAAATAAATAAAGTAAGGATTGTTGGATGTCATTTCTATGTAATTGAACAGCAAGGCAGAACATATAAAATGTGTTTTATAGTTTTATATCAGTTTTATGTGGTATTTCTAATTTGTTCGTGGAATACTCTTCTTCCGTAGAATATTTTAGCAACGACCAATGATAGTTTAGTGCCATTTAAAGGCAAATAATTCGTTGACTACATAGTAATAACTTTTTATTTTATATTTTATTATCTTCTTATACCTACTTTGTCTTGTAAATCTTTTATATAATTTTTTATATAAAGACACAATTAAATATTACTGTTTTGTTAATTACAAAAAAAAAATCATCAATTCAGAATTAACTGACGACATTAATCAGTCAGTATTATAAACCAGTCAAGAAATAAAAAATATCAATTAGTATTAAAATTAAAATGTTTTCTTAATTAAATCCCCCAAGAAAGGAAGTGTCCAGTCTAACAAAGTTGATGCTAAAAAAAAATACGAGAACAAAGCGTATTTTGCTCAGTTATTATAAAACACGAGAGCTTTACAGCGTGTAGAGTCAACCATCATAAAACTGTCTTTTTTTTTATCACTCATTCAGTTCTCGCAGTACTTTACGAACCCTTTGACTATTAATTTTTTTTATTTCTATCTTACAAACAACACTAGTTCATTCAGAATAATCCAATGATAAATGAAAACGAGTATTACCTGGTATTTTTTAAATGATCGACTCTAATAAATTACATCATCTACATGCAATCTATATGTAAACCATAATTAAAAATAACCCACTCAACATGCATTTCCGAGGATCAACCGACCACAAATAATAAAAAAAAAAAACCGATAAGAATCCCAAAATTTTTTTCACCGACGAAAAGGATATTTTCTTCGGCCGCGGGATATTTGAGGTAGCGAGAGCGACTGGGCACAAAAGAGCCGAGAGCTCGCGCACGCGGGCCAAAGAAATAAATAGCGTTTCGACGGTTCGAGGCCAATATTGGCCGGGAGGAGCAACAATGGATACAGCCGCGGCCGCCCCGCGGTAGCGTAAACAGAGACGCGAAAATACGCGCGAATTACGATTCGACCGCTTGGGCCGTGCGGTAAATAAACGGCGGATCCGGCGACTAAGCGAAACGAGCTTGCTATACGGCCGAGAGTTTTAAGGGTGAATGTAATTTTTCTTTTTCTCTTCCCCACCCCATCGAAGAGAGCGATTTGCAACCCCTTCTTATTTTTTAACCCCCTTTTTTTACGACCGAAGTCCGAGCCTGCGTGTAAATATTTTAGTTACACGTACATTGCGAGTTCGTATAAGCAAACAGTACAACATGAAAGTTGGCGGTACTCCTTTTTTTTTTTAATTGAACGTTTTAATTGATGCGAACGTTTTCTTTGTTTAAATTTGGCGGGTCAATATCCATCTCGAGGAGATTCCAATTGGCTCACTTTAAGAGATATTGATGTCATACTAAATATGCATGAAAAATGGTGTATACATTTTTTATCGAATGTGCTGTTAAATTGATAACGTTTATGTTGCTTTATTTATTTTTTTTTTTTTTTTTTTTGTTTTTTAAATGATAGAAGAGTTTATTTTAATGTCTCATTTTATTGAAATACGACTTTCTGTGATTAGTTATAGTCACCTTGATCAAGATTATATTAACATAATTAAAAGACACTTTTTTGTACAATACATTTTACCTCGTTGTTAAGATTTTACTCTGAAAAGAGGTTTAATGTTTTATTTGTTTTTCAAGATTTCACACGTTTGGAATATTTATCCCGATAAATACAAATATTTAATTTAATAAGTAATTAATTAATTTCAATTTAAACCGTTTAAACCCGTCTATCATTAATTTGTCCGTGTCAAAAGTGATACACGCAGTGATAGATATAGTAAATTGTACTGGAATGAGAATGTCAAATACGTCGGGGAATAACGACTGCCATTCGAAGTATGAAAAGATATTCCGCGTCAAAATGTTAAGGCTCGCTCCGGGCACAATAAACGGAAAAGTCAACAAGACAAATTGAAGCGCCGCTCGGACAAAGGCTCGCGTGTAATTACTGCTTTTTACGCGCTCGGACCATAAAAGTCGCGCTTCCGTGCAAAAAGGACGTCTCCGAATTCATTTAGCGAGGCAGAAAAATGCCGCTTCAAGATTAATACGAAGTTGAAAATGAGCACGCCATTAAAAGTATATTTGTCGGCCGGAACGAGGGGAGAGTAAAGGCCGACGTCGCGCGTCCACTCGGAAATTTAAAATCGCGTTACCGCCAACTCAGGGGCCCAGAAAGCACCGCTTATATTACTCTTCATCCACTGCGCCGCCGTCTGTCCTGAAAGTGGACATAACGAGCGGGACATTGGCTGCGAAATTTCAAAGTTGGAGATTTCATGGTGGACAAGTTTTTCTCTCCTCGTACAATACTTAATTTTCTCATGAATTTTTTTTTCTTTAAATCTCTGCTGAATTAAATATTCAAGCATATACCTACCAATGGAAAGTAGGTATTTTTTTTTCTAAATTTATATTTTTATTTGATCGAGTTGTCAGATAAGGATTGAACTCAAAAAAAATTTGTAGTTGATCCACTGAATTTTTTAATTATTCGAATGCGAATTGCTAGTTGAAAAAAAAAGTTTTATGTTGTTTATTTTTCCATGTAAAACAGTACACTTTAAAAAAAAAAAAAAAAAATTCTTTAAAATTTCATCAATACAAAAATGCTAAAAATAATTACTTCATAATGAACACGCGTCTACTTTTTTTTTTTTAATATTAGCTACAAATATCCTATCACTTTCAAATTTTAAGAAGGAACTACCTTAAAAAATCAAATAGCTCCTTCAAAACGTTCGCAACATCCTTTCAAGATACACGACAGCACAGCTCCGACAGATACAAAAAAAAGTTTGCCGCGAATTCTCAAAAAGTCACCGCGCAAATGCTTCAAATCCAGCCCAGCTATCTCGGCGCATACCCGGCAAACCGAGTGCCTCGCGCACACGACTAACGTTAGAAAAAAAAAGAAAAAAGAAAAAGAAAAAGAAAAACTGACGACCGGTCCATTATCGCGTACGAAATTGAAACTCCCCGGCGAGCAGGGTGTAAGCTCGCTCGCGCTATCGCACGCTCACTTATATGACGCGTCGAGTCCTCGCCCTTATCGGCGAGTGAAAAAGCGAAGCGCGCGCCGAGCTCGCCATTGTGTGCGCTCGACTCTTTGTGACGGTGAACGCCTTCCGCGCGATTTACGAGCGATATGAGACCGCGAGAGCTCGCAGGCAGCGGTGGGGTTAAAAAAAAAAAAATAAAAAAAAAAAGAAAAACTGGCGCGCCGCGGCCCTCGATAATGCATTGCGTAACGATCGGTGACGAGCCCTTAAACGGCCCCGCAGTGGATGGATCATCGCCGTCGCCGCAGCTACCCGGGCTCTTTGACGTGATTATATTCCGTTCAGCCGTTAAAGATTTTATTCACTGATATAAGCGTGCGATGAGAGCTTTCGTTTTGTAAAGTGAAATTGTTAATGTGATAGAGCCGTGGAGGTGTAAAAGAAATTTTATTCGTTGGTTAGACATCTGGACATAATGTTTTTATTTTATTTTGTTTTATTTTTATTTTTTATTTTTTTTTTTTTTTTGTCCGTACAATTGGTCTATTGTAAACTAGAAGTGCGTTTGGCTTTTTTTAGAGCGATGAATACAGACTGAAATTGTCTATTTATTCCTTCACTTCCCGTCAATTTCGAGAGTTAGGTAACCCTCCAGTTCGAAATTTTATTATTTTCTTGCGAGCTTTCATACACAGATTCTGTTGAAAATTGAAAAAAAAAAAAAAGATTCCATGTCAAACACTTGTAGTAAAGATTACTGATTGTTGTTTTCTTCCTTTTTAAGTTTCGATACCTTTTATTGAACTATTTTATGCGTTTGGTATTGGAGGAAAAAATTTTGTTCGAGTATAAATAACGCAAAATGTTGCAATAACTGATCTTCATCATTAAATAGTAACGCGACGATTTAGCTACTTTTCATAATTCATTCAAAAGGTTCACTTCTCTGTATGAATAATTTACTTTCATTGCTATTGAAGCTTTCATTGCAAAGCTTGTATGCTTAATGAATTGATAAATAAAGTGTTTTTATAAAGTGTTTTTAAAGTGTTAATTGATAAATAAAGTATTGTTAATACATTGACTTACCAATATTTTGAAGTAAATCTTAATATTCATAATTAATGTTCTCTCTAAATGCGAAATCCTTCATATACTACTCAACTGAAGTATTCCCACTTGCATAGAGTCAAAAGTGGTCGATTCAGAGTCAAGTGTGGCTCAACGTTTAACTCAAATTGGAGAATTAATAATTCTTTTACTTTAAATGAATAAATATTTTATTTAATATATAAGATAGTTATCTAATTCATTAATAAATAGACTATTAATAAAGACTTCCATATAATGATATGTATATTTGAAGAAAATCAACTGCTTAAGATAAAATCTATACAAATAGTGTACACTCGAAACATCCTCTCGTCGACATTGACATAAATACAGTGACATGTTCAGGTGAACAGTAACAGGACGTATTTACGAGTCTATATTATGTCAAATAAATAAAAATATAGCTCGAAGATAAAAGTGACTTATTAAATGGAAAAGTAACGAGGTCACTCGGGCTTCTAGCGTATAACGTGCTCTGGCAAATTTTTCAGCGCGCACATCAGCCAATCCGCCCTAAAAGTGCAAACCACCCCCCGTAAAATATATATCACACCCGCATGAATTCCATTTTAATATTTGACCACAATTTTCCGCATCCCTCATTTTTATGCCTTTTAATAAGAAAACTTCGCGGATGATTAACCCAGTTCCCCTTACACTGTTCCCCCTTTCCTTATTGCAATACATAAATGACGGACAAACTTTTCCCGGAGTCGCCGCAAGCTTCTTTTGTTCGCATGCACGCGATGCAAAAATGTCTTCTCTTTTAAATGAACAATTATACGCTCGACTCTCGCAAATACAAATGTGCTTTGTGTCCGAAGTATACAAAAAAAAAAAATAGAAGAAACAACAACCGAAGTCTATTTACATATTTTACTGTTTTGCTGATAAAAAAAAAAGCAGCGTCGTCGGTAGCGAAATATTCGCACCGATGATTTTTCTGCCTCCAAGTCGAGGTTTCCTACGTGAAAAAACACTGGGCGAACGTAACGGTTTTACAAATAAAAAAGAAGAAGGCAGTTTCGAAACTATAACGACTCGGAAAAAAAAGAGGGTGACGCGTATCGGTGTTATACATTTAGATTACTTCGAGAAAATTCTTAGCACAATCCCAAAGTAGGTGATCTCTATTCGCGAGCAGACAGAACAATTTCCACCTCGTTTATGTATAACTACGAGTGTCGTCACATCCACACGCGAAGAAAATGTATAAACCTGCGCCGCGAGTACCTGCCGGCATAATTCTGCGGTCAAAAATTCCATGCAATTCTTGCTGCAGTTATAACAGTCGGCGCCGAAACGGTCTTTCGTGACGGAAGGGAGGTTGTTAAAGTGAAAAAAAAAAAAATAGTTATCGACAAAAAAAAAAGAGTCAATGGTCATAAAATATTTACCCGACTGACCCAGTTTTTTTAAAGGGAGGTAGGGATTGATTGGACGGAGGGACAGTGTCAATTTTCAATAAGTTTACGTTGATAATACCAACCCTTGAGTGTCGCCTTATTACAAGCCTGGGAGTACCGCGCGGCGACTTAACACATTTATCAGGGAGTTCGCGCACGAACGCCGGGGCGAAATTTATCTCTCCGTGGACCTTTTTCCCACTTTAATAGGTTACGCGAAATGCAATTAACCTTCGGTGCAAATTTAAAAAGTTGATGCTTCAATTACAAATGAATTTACGCGGAGTACTCCTTCCTTTTCTTTTTTTTTATTTAAATTTTTTCTTTACACGAAACGGGATTTTGATGTAATAAAATGTAAACTGAGCCGAACTGTGAAGGTAGGGGTCAGTGGTTACTGTGTCGCTTTAAAAAGTATTTACGCGAATTCGTTTGCCGCGACTGTAGAAATACAAAACTTTTGAGTAATGTGTAATAACTGTTGTTAATGTGAAATTTATTTACGAGTGTAAGTTTTCATAATTTTTTTAACGTTTCAATGATTGAAGGCAGATTCACACGTTGTACCTATCTATTATTCTAGATTTAAATTTTAGGTCTTATGTAAGATGAATTAAAGTAATTAAAATAAATAAGTGGGATTTTAGTTTATAATTAATTAATAGCCTAAAGGCTTGAAATAAAATGAAAATAATTTTATTGAGTATTAATGTTATTTAATATAATGAAAAATAGAACTGTAAAGTGGAACAGTAGATGCATCTTTTACTATTTAAAACGATTAGCAATTCTACGAATAATAATGACTTGACAATTTATGATTGAAAAATCATAAATTGTCAACAATCATGAATTTTTTATTTTCTTACTCAGCCTCTTTATTTAAGAACTAGTTCAGAAATTTATTTTCAAGTAATAAAATAAATAATAAAAAAATTGAAGAGAGCAATCGCTCAAGAACGACTTTTTATAAAGGAACGATTCATCATTCTATTCTAAACGTTACTTTAACAATATATGAATGAAAAATTATAAATTTTTAATTTTCTTATTGAAAACCATTGTTCAAAAACTATAACATAGATTTTTTTTTTTAATTATTTTTGCTAATAATTGCAAAATAATCAATACTACTAAAAAAGCTGTCGCTCAAAAAATACGCGAAATGCTAACGATAATGTAATGGCCATGGATTTTATTTAAAGCGTCAATTTGCAATTCTGTGAAATAAAATTGCTTTAACAATTTACGATTGAAAAATCATAAATTTTTTATTTTTTTTTCTCGGACTTTTTTATTTAATAACTATTATCAGACGCGCTGCTTGCGCACGTAAATTCTTTTTGCGGTTTATTGTCAAGTAAATAATAATAATAAAAAAACGCAAATAAAATACCCTAACTATACTATTGATAATAAAATAAAATGGCCATGGAATTTTTTTTAATATAAAGGGACATAATATCGCAGAATTCATATGCACACCGCGCGCCTTTTTTTTTTTAGTTCGCAGATTAACAAAAGTAAACGATCAATTATCGCGACTGCTTCCACACTCGCTGCAACTCCAATTTATTCAGTCACATTGCGATACATTTTAATATAAGGAAAATATTCGCAAAATAAATAATTTTCATTTATTTAAGTTTACTCACTTTTCGTTTGAAGCGACTGAAGAATAGGTATTAAGAAAAATTCTCGACTAAAAATCAATTGCAATAACTTCAATTTAATCACAAAATAGTATTATTGCACCAACAAACTTTTTTACAGTTTTCGCAAAAGGTACAAAAAAAAAACTAATATAACTTTTCAATAATGTCAGTCTGAAAGGACATTAAAATTGACTATTGCAATTTTTAACAGATCTATTCTCCACGTGAACTTAAAAAAATATTCGTACCTGCATAGTGTTCTTTTTCCAATACACTGGCAATTCACCAATGTCCCATATAAAACATCCAAAAAATAAACGATCCCCGCATTGCACGAATAATTTTTTTTTTTTTTTTTTTTTTGTTTGTTATCACAGCAAGTGAAAACAGTCGACTCACCTGAGACAAGTCCGGATCCTCGCGCATCTTGGCGTCGACGGACAGCGAGGCGGCGACGGCGCTCCTCGCGATCATCAAGAGGCAGAACGTGCTCACGAGGCTCCTCGCCATCCCCGGCATCGTGTCCCTCTTTTATCCAAGCCTCTCGCCCGCCTTAAACGATACCAATTCCACCACGGAGGGAAGCGCAGGCCTCGCCGTTTCGATTTAATCCCACGGATCTACTTCTCAATCTTCTCAGCAGCGAACTCGCACCGGCATATACCAGATCTGCACACACCAACGGCGGCGACAAGAAATAAAACAATTTTTCTTTTTAAAATTACAAAAAAAAATTTCTTTTATCTCTCAACCCGAGCGCACGCACGGAACTTCCGCGGGAAATTTGAAACTCGCCTCGCGGGGCGCTCGTATACGTGTATTATAGATGTAGGCCTGCCGCGCGCGCGCGAGCGCGACAATTTAGCGAAATTTTATTTATTTATGTATTATATATACCACGAGGGGGTGAGGTGAAGATTTAGGGGAAGACCTCGAGGATCTTAGATTCTCGATTTGCTCGGACACCAGGAAAGTCTCGCACTCACAGCTCACTCAGCGATCGGGACACTAGTGTCGCGCGCCGATGACGATTCTCCCGCGGCGAGTCGACGCTCGCAGCGCGTGTTGCCGGCACGAAGGATAGCGCGGAACTGCGCCCTCTCCATGCCTGGAACCCCGCGGGCCCCCACCACGGTTGCGCCGACTCGCAGTCGCCGCCTCTCTCTCTCTCTCTCTCTCTCTCTCTCTCTCTCTCTCTCTCTCTCTCTCTCTCTTGCGCGCTCCCTCCCCCGCGATCGCCGCCGTCGCCGCACACTTTTGTCCTGCGCTCTTTAGCTTCTTTCCTCCGTTTTTTTTTTTTTTTTTATTTTAAACCTCTCGCCAGGCGTTACGATGTGTTTTGGAATTTTGACTTTTTTTTCGAGAGGGGAGGCGGAGGGAGAGGAGGTGGTGCTATCGCCGTGTACCTGAGCGAGGGATGAAGGTCAGACGTTGGTCAAGGCGAGGGTTTCGGTACTTATATCGTCGAGCGACGGGGTTACGTAATGTTGCAGATGCGAGGAAACGACGAGGAATCCCGATTGAAACGATCGTACGGCTGAGCCGTGTTTTTTTTTCTAGTTTTCTGTTTTGAATTTTGAATTTTTTTTTTATCATTGAAAATTATTTTACTTGGAAATTTGAGGTAAAAGTCATGTTGACGATTTAGTGTACGCGCAAAAAGAGGAGTAATGAATTTACGATCGGTTTAAGATGCAATGCTTTGACCTTATTTATGTTTAGTTTTTATAAAGAATGTTAAAATTGTATGGAATTTTTGTATTTAAAAAAAAAAAGCTTGTGAGAATAATTATTCATACATAACTTTTTGACCTAATTTACGTACAATTCGTAGAAGCGCAAAAACATTGTACATTGTTATTTATTGGGCCATTTTGCTGTATAAAATCTGCTTATGCCAATAACAATATATTAAACTAAACTAGAACTTGTATACAGCTTTTGTTCAAATTTTGTATAGCGTATGTACACACAAAAGTGAAAAATTGAAAGTCAAAAAGTGAACGTCATTCTAGCATAAAATAACATTAAAAGAACTTAATTCATATCTATTTAGTAATAAACAAATAGATAATTCATTATCCAATTATTCTATTTTAATGCCGTAGGTTAAATAGTTACAGCTCTTGAAACATTTACTAATTCTGATGAAAATAATACGAATTAATTTGAATTGATTAATCGTGACTGCAGGTACAATGTAAAAATTATTAAACAAAGGAAAATCATATTTCAGATTATTAAAGTGAAAATATGAATTCTATAAGCGCAGTGCCAAAAGAAATTTTATTACAAAATGTTACCGAAGTCCCGAAGGGCTATGAATAGGGCTATTCAAGCGGTTTGCGGATTAAATTCGAGTATAGCGATAATGATTTTCTATTAAATCTAGATAGTCTGTATTTATTATCTAAGATGATTATGGCGTCATTATCGTACAGTAAAGTTTAACTGCTAACCATTTTTCGATGTTTTTTTTTATTTTAATATTAATCAACAGTACTTATGCACTGCATTATCAACAAAAAAAAATGCATAAACGAAATGCGTTTCGTATTCCATTCAATTAAAATTACCACGTAAAATATCTCTTTACTCGTTTACTCACTTAACAAATATACTGCTATCATATATGGCTAAAAATTCAATAAATTTCACTTAATTAATTAAAAGATACATGTCATACAAACCGTATTTTCGGATGATGGAATTTAATTATTCGTCCGTTAAATGCTTTTACAGTAACCAGTACTGCCGTTCAAGTGAAAAATCACTTAAGTATCAGAGTGTTTTTTCACTTGTATTGCAAAATACTTGAATCTCTAATTGCGAGTGTGATATTGTAATTTTGTAGAAGTTCGCTAAGTTTAAAATTAACTTATAGTTATTATTTTTTTATGCTCAGCTATACCTCTTACTTTACACAACGAAAGTTGCCTTCTTATCACCTTCTTTTTAAATAAATCAGAGCGAAATGAGAACGAAATTCTTAGTTATATATGCCTGATACAAAACCAATTTTCACCAGTGCGGTTTGCAATAGAAACAAATGCAGCAAATTATACTTAATTATGAGGTTTATTGATTGTTAAGCAGTAGGATTCAGTTATATAATTTTCTTCTTGAAGCTAACTAGAAGTCCTTGAAATACACAATCGGTTATATGTAGGTAAAATAAAAGGTGTCTTGAACTTTAACGAAGTTACTTATTATTGCTATATTATATAATGAATTACTACGTACATTAATTTTTTATAATCGATACTGGAAGTTACAAGAAGTATTTTTATGTTAAAGAAGAAGACATTTTTTAGAACTACTAAGAATTCCAGAGACATTTATAGGCAACGTGGAGAAGAAGTAATTTACATGCATACGCGAAGATCTACAGTAAGCTTAGAAAATCATCAAATAAGATCTAAACGTACAACACTATAATACTTGATTGATGGTATAAGTATAATAATTATACTGCGTCTGTTTTCATTTATATTATTTTTTTTTATTTTTTTTTATATAATTCAATAGATTACATAGTCGTTACACAATTAAATTAAGCAATTAAGATTTAAGCTAATTAAAATTAAAAACTAATGGTGTAAGTTTTATCTAAAATAAATGCCTATTGCCAAATCAAAATCAATTTGATAATAAATAAAAAAATAAAAGAAATTTTAGTTCAGCATAAAAAAAAGTTTCAAACGCAATTTAACTTATATTTCATTTTAAAAAGTATACCATTCATTAAATTTTTGAATAACAAGTATTTTATTACTCCAAGTTAACATGAATTCCTCTCTCCTGCGTTAAAAAGCGCATCTCAGCACAGATTATACTCAATTCAACCTAATAATCGTCGCTCAAGACCCCCCATAAACCTAAAAAAAAGTCTCAAAAAAGAAAGAAGAAAAGTCTCAACGCAAGAGTATATACGAGATTCTACGAGAGCAGAACCGAGACGAAGGAGAGTAGACGCATCGGAGAAGTATCAGAGCACGGGAGGTATACTACGCGACCAACTGACTAAAGTGACGTCACCGTCGCGTACCGCCGGTGCTTCCCCCCACTTGGCTTCGACGGCGGCGCGCACGCATACCTGGCCTCTCTTTCGCATTATTCTCGCCTAAGCTCGTTTTCTCTTATTTTCTTTTTTTTTCTTTTTTTTTTTGTGCAGTCGCCAGCGACTCCGGCACCGAACGTCCACTTCTCTCCTCGCGAGTCGCTTGGACTGTGAACGTATATATATGTGTTCTCCTCCATGCGGCTTGGCTCTCGCGTGTTTACGCGCTTCGCGGCGCAAGGAGTGTGCTGTATATATATGTATATATATATATATATATGCTGCTACGTGTGCGAATCGCGGTATCTATTATCGCAAATTAATTCAGTGCGCAGCGAGAGGAAGAGAGAGAGAGAGAGAGAGAGAGAGTGAAAAAATGATAACGCCGCTTATTAAGTACGGTCTTTGTTTTTCAATTGCGCTGGATTGCGGTAGAAAGGGAGAGAGCCGCTGGCGCGGAGGCGAAATAAAATTATGCGTATAATCAGATTATATGCGAGGTATTCATTTGGAAGCGAAGGTGGCTTTCTATGGATGCATTTAAGCGCTGATTACAGGCTAATAAAAAAGATTTTGTCGCGAGATGCGAGTGTGCTGTATAGTGTAATAATTAGAGCTTCGGCGAAAATAATTTTTTCTTTTTTTTTTTTGTGTGTGTGAATCAGCTTTGAAATATTCACTGTCGGATGTTGTTTTATTTCGCATCTCAAAAATTTACTTGTTTGGAATTTATAAAATATTAAGTACTTTAGATAAATTTAATTGCTGTAGTGTAATTAAGCGTTCGGCGAAAGTAATTTTTTGCTGCGAATCAGCTAATTTGAAATATTCATTGTCGAGATTTTATTTCGCGTCTCAATAAATGAACTTGTCTGGAATGTATATAAAATGTTAACTATTCAAGATAAATTTTAGAGTACAATTGATTATAAAAAAATCTGATGGATAATATAACTATTGTTTATTAAGTATTTATTTAATATCCAGCAATAATTATTTAACCAAAATTCGTCGTCGATGTTTTTCGAAAAAATTAGATTCATCAAGGTAAAATATCTATTAGATATTCATATAAGAAGAAACTTTACTCTTTTCTAGGAGATTGTTTATAAATGTAATATTTTAATGATTATAGGTGTAAATACACCTTATCCCATTTAATACTTAACTATATAATATTATTCAAAATTTTGATAATTATTTCCACACTGAAAAAAAATTTGGTAATTTTAAATAAATATTTCGTTGAATAGTACTTGTTATATATTTCTTTAAATCAA
>JAWWEN010018093.1:0-20193 GCA_035582955.1 Sycophila texana | reverse complement strand
TAGGTGTGCTTTCAAAATTTTTTATTTTTATTTTTAATACCCCAGTTGTTTGTCTAAGTCCGTAGAATCGCACATATGCAAAAATATACAAAAAGTACATTAACGCGCTGCCAAACATTTTCAAAATATAGTTCAATAGCTTTTAAGTATCCCTTAAAGGCAGCCTGTAAAAAATTGTTCCATTTTTTTCAGTTACTAGTTCCCGGTCAAGCTGGACCACCGAATCATCATGACGCTTTGCTTGGACAGAGGTCTCCGTGTTTTACATACTTGTTATAATGGACCAAAATGTTACTGAGCTTCCGGGGAACTGCGTTTTTAATATGTGCTTGGAGTGTGACATAAACTAGCACAAGAGAATATATTTACAAAATTGTACAATGTAGTTCCTTTTGTTAGCAGTGCAATGCATTTTGTAATTTATTTATTCATTATTTTGTGTTTATCATAGCTTAATTGCATTAATTATAAGTTGCCTTTGCATACCGACCAGTTGCAAGTACAAAAATAAAACGAGTTTGTCGTTGATACGTTATATTCATATTTTAATTTTTTTTTACGTAGATATTATATGCATGCGTGGATTATATATTTGACCAGTAACTTCTACTATTTCTTTGCTCTGAAAATTATGAGCTTCACTTGGTAACTTTTTAAAAACGATATCACTGAGGAAGCGACCAGCCAGCACAACGCCGTTTTTTTTCTTCAAGGTCAAGTTCACTGTTAAAGAATATTTTAACTAATCATATGCGCATTGAAATGTTTATTATTTTCCTATTCTCTACATTTTATTTTTGTTTGTTTTTTTTTTCGTTGAGAATATTGTGTAATTGTTATGATTGCAATTTTTTTAGATTAGAATGAATAAAGTAGCACTGATAAATTTGCTCCAAAATAAATTAAAAAAACATAATAAACAATTGTTAACAAAAATGCATTATTTTTCGACATGCACAATTACCGCGTTAGATAAAAATATGAATTAGTAAAATATTTAACAGAAATATCACACTACTTTGGTCAGTAAAATGCATTTGCAATTGCGAATTTAATTGTAGGCCGAATTAAAAAATTTAATGCACTGGGGGGCTCAGTAAATTCTTGTTCTACGGAACCGTCATCGGCGAGCTTTTTTACGTTGTTACATAAGACACGGTGTACTTACGCTGTACGTGGCGGTGTATGAAAGTTATCACCTCGCGTGCGCCGCTTTACATTAATGCGTCGTCGTTTGCAAGCCGCGCGCGCGTGTAACAAGTGTCAAAAGATCCGAGAGTGATTCGCTATTTTGCATACGTCGCACGGCTTTTGCTCGACCATCCACAATACCATCTTATCACGGAAATTTGGCTAAATTGAACCTTGTGCTTGTGCTTAGAATTTTCAAAGAAAATAAACAATTTGCTTAGTGTAAGCAGCAGATGTGCAACGTAACGTTGCAGTCAAATACGTTAGAAAATATTTCGAATTGTTTGATAAAATAATTTTTAATATACAGTGGCTACGGTAGAAAATGAACTTACAAATACTACGATATCCATTGAAATTGAAACTTAGGTGCACTGCAAAATGTATCCTTACAAATCTGTTTGGCGCAGCGATGCTGCGACCGATGTCTCTGATAAGGATGGTTTGTCAGCGGAGGAATACAGCTGCAGCGATGCGATCGACGAAGACCTCCACTCTTGTTCGTTGACTCAGATGGACACTGCCGGTAAAGGCAATTTTTTTTCTTTATTTAGCGTGATGCTTTTTTTAAGTAATTTTTTCGTATAGAGAGAAATAATTGGCATATCATTTCAGCTTCCAGTTACAGTATTAGTAGCAGCAGTATGGGTTTCGGGTAAGCGGAACGTTTTCATAAAGAAATATACCGTTACGCTTTTCTTTAATAAAAAAAAATTTTATTTCTAAATTAGAACGACAGACAGTATGCTTGAAACATCGGAGGATACTGATCAAATTAATGATATTACTGGAATAGATCTTAAAGTAAAAATTCGACGTTTTACCGAAGAAACCACTAGTTTAAGAGAGGAACTTGTACAGGCTGAAGAGAAAATTTTAACCCTTGAGCGTGATCTAAAAAAGTCTCTTAAATCTTTGTAAGTATTTGTAAGTTTGAATATCTAATTGTAATGCATTTGAAATACTGGCATTTTAAGTGTATGTAATATTTTTTAAATTATTTGTTCCAGGGAACAATTGAATAAAAAGTACACCCAATTACGAACAGAAAATGAAGAACAAAGAGAAATGTTCGCCGAAGCTGAGAAACGAGAACAGTTTACTAAAGAAGAATTGCAGAAACTGAAAAAAGCGTATAGCAATTTGGAAAAGAAAGTTAAGGAGTACGAAGCAGAGGTACATTCGGCTTTTATTTTTTCTATTCTATTTACTGTATTGCGTGCAAAAATGATATACAAATATTTTTCAACAGAAAGAACACGTGGCAAATTTAAAAGCGAAAATCGATAAGCTAACAAAAGAAAATGCAGAAAATAAAAGGAAATTATTAGAACTCAAAAATATGTACTCTGAGAAAGTTACTGAATATGAATGCTTGCTGGAAGAAAACATTCATCTGAAAAATAACAACTTTGAGATGGAACAATCTTTCGAAAGAAATCTTGAGGTATTTACTTATTTAAATATTGGTCAAAACACAAAATAATTCTTGAAGATTAAATTTTTTATGTCATTTTTTCCTAAGGACCAAAACGTAAAAATTAAAGAATTGCAAGATTTAAATGCAGATCTTCAGTCCAAAATGAATAAAAACAACAGTTCAGGGGTATGTTTTTTTAAATTATGTTTATTAAATTTTTATCAAAAAAGAATTTTTCTTTAAAATATTTTACTTTTTCAGTTTTCATTAACGCCTCCACCGTACAGTCAAGGGAACATTCACAGTACACCATATAGTAATAAAATGCAACATCAGGATTCTCTTTATTCTGAGTTAAAAGCTTCAGTGAGTAAATGCTACTGGATGTAAAATCCGATTTTCAATATAAGTTGCCTACATCAAAAGTTGAAATCTTCAATTACTTTACAGGGTTTTAGTAGCGATGGTGCTAAGGTACAAAGTCTACAAGAGGAGATTTCTTTTTATAACGAGGAAATTGCTACCATTTCACAGCAAGTTGATGAGTAAGTCAATAATTTAAAGTAAATTAGATCTACTTAATAAGTTAAACAGTAACGTATCCTTGTCAAGATATTTATATATGACTAAATATTACATTACTAAAATTAAAATAAAATTGATGCAGAGCTTTACAAGAAATAGCAGCTTTAAAACACGAGATTTGCGTACCGAATCTGCAGCTTGTAGAAACAGATGACATCCACACTTTGAAGCATAAAATTACAACTTTGATCAACGTGGTAAATATTTCTCATTCACTTTTTTTTCTTTAAATAGTTTAGTTTAGTAATACTAATATAAAACAATATAAAATCATAATAACTTAATATCCGTGCTGTCAGTAAGCATTGATAATACGTCTTTTAAAAAATGGGACCTTTGTATTTAAATTTAGAAGCATACAATCTCAGCGAAATTTGAATTTTTTCTTCCATCGCGAGAGTTGCTTAGTTATCTTGGCACGTGAGCCATCTTCTATTCCTCTTTTTTTGGTTCACTCGCACGCCGCAATTTGATGTAGAGATGACCATCGAGATAAATAATTCACTATATTTTCATAAGAAAAGGACCGGTTACTCAGCATGCATTTCTTAAACTTGACCTCTTGCTTTTTTAGACTTACTTTTGTGTAAATCCGCCCAGTACTTCTTCGTTTACATACATAAATGTGAAGAAAAGTATTTATACGCAAAAAAGGCACAGCCCTAAGAAAATTATTTATTTATAGGCAAAAAGCTACACATCCACGAGATCCCAACCGAAGCTAGCGATGAGGGAGGCTCCATGCGAGAAACCTGACATTTTACCGGAGACGAAGAAAAGCGGCTGCCTAGCGAATGATCGCCTATTCGGGTGAGTCATCACTGGCGACGCTGGAGCGACTTTTGCCTCCTTATTTTTCCTAACCACCGGACGAGCGGGCAATGAGCCATCGGAAGTATTTGGATCAAGGCTCCCCCGGAGAGAGATAAAGAGAGTTTCCAAGATTCGATTTGTTTCCACCATATGCTGTGCCACCTCCGCCTGGCTGTCGTTCTGTCCACTAGTAAAAATAGCAGTGTGCCGATATAAAGACTCGCGAATCCCGACTATCAAAAGCGTGTGCACCCATGTGGCCTTACGGACTCTCTGTAAAAATAAACGTTGCGACCTTAGTTGCTCGGGACTCGGGAGAGTTTGCATTTGGTGAACTCTCGTATACAGTCAGTCCAGTCGCTCCGGTTATATTAAACGATATACTTGATGAAAGTGCATGTGTTGTCCAAGAATATGTATATCTTATAAGTAAGACTTTATGAGCGCCAGCGCGACGCCAATTTTTTACGAGATCCAGGCTATTCTCGGACTAATTGGAACCCGACGCTTTTCCGCATTGTCTTTTTGGCCTTATGAATGCCTTTATTTTTAGAGGAACTTATAACCGTGCATTTTGCGCGAGTTCGCTCACCAGCTTTTTCATATCGTGCCTCTCGACTTTATGTGTTTACCCTCGGCAATATTTATTTTCTCTTTAAAGTACTTGTTGAACGTTTTTAAAGGATTTTAATATACATTAAAGATATTTCGAAACAAAGCGGAATCTCCTTTATTACGGAAGTAGGCGTTAAGCTTCGCACTTTCAAGCGGAAAATATAATAGGTCGTTGAACCTTTTCTTCTTTATAGCTTTAGACATTTTATTTATTTCTCGATAAATTTTAATTCATTCAGCTTTTAAAGTAGTTCATAAAAATTTACATGTGCATTGTACAGTATATTCTTCATTTTTCAGAACAAACAAAAAGAGCTTAGGTTTTCTTGTGTCACTTTGCAACGTAACACAGTAACGCAATTATTAATTGTTCAATATTATCTTAAATATAGACATCAAGTTTTTAAAAATATAATGCAAATATAAATAGAATGGTCAAAGTGAGTTATCTTGCAGACATACATATCTTTTGAAACGTGCATTAAAATTATGCAAATGCAGGTGCTTGATTTGCAAATTTCACTGAGAGGAAAAATTTCCTTTTGCTCGTACATAAGTATTTCATATTTGATACGAATTTCATTTTAAATTTGCACTCGATAACCCTGAATATTGACAGAGAGGAAAACGAATTTTCGCAAGCATATCGCCACTTAAGCCGCAAATTGACATTTGCTACTGCTCTTGAATTAACTTGTACTTTGTTTTCGGTGACAGGCGTGCGCGTCCCACCACCGCGTCGAAAAAAAGTGGTTCTTCCGAGGTGGAAAGGTCGCGAAAACGACTGAGGAAGAAAAAAAAGAACAGCTACTACCTACACGCATACCGCCAAAAACGTTCGCGCATTGCGAGGCCTTGGTCCAATTTTGGGGACAGCATTCCGATGGCAATCGCAGCTTGAAAAAGATTTAATGAACATACATCTTCAGGATAATCTTCGAGTAATTTTTTCGATCTTACCGTAAACATTAAAATTCTCTGGCGAGACTATCGTTAACTATCGTACTTAGATATTAGTGGAAAAATGATCGGTTCAGTTGCGATTTTTATTCGATCCTGCGCGCTCCTCGCATCCATAAATTGCTCGCTCGCATAAGTCGTCCGAGCGATGCGCTTATTTTCGTTCCCGTCCAGAAATCCCGACACACCGGCGCGTCTTTCGATCCGCCCGCGAAAAAAGGAACATCGCGAGGCGTCGATTTAAAGTCTGGTACTGGTGGCGGAAATTCGTACAGGCAAGGCGCCCATTGTCAGTGGCGGTCCGGCGGCCGCGCGAGCCCCGTCGAGCCTTTCAGTCTGCGTTCGACGCTCGCGCGCGAAGCCTCGCCACTGCCTCGGCTTTTTTCGGCTATCTTTAAGGAGTCGAAGATCGGATCAGTTCATGGACTCTCGCTCTATTGTCATCGACCTCTTCGCTTTCGAAGGATTTCCGTGTCGGAGCTTCCTCCGGAAGCTTTATTATACTGTTCAACTGGAAAATTGCCGCGAGACTCTGCACGTATAGGCTGCTGGAGTTCGTTCTCCTTTTTTACCTTTTTACCGGCGACCGACGATTTTTACGGAGTTCCGGCTGATAAGTATGAGATATCTCTTCATTCACACGGCTTTATTTGATTTTAATTAATATTTATTATTGGCATTCGGTTATTCGGTTCTAGCTATAATCTTGCTATTACTTCGAGATCTTGATGTCGTGTAGAAAAATTAAATTTTCACGTCGAATAGATGTAAATATAAAATGGTATAGAATTTCTTCAACTTATTTAAAAAATAAGAAATTAAGAATAAAATTTTATAGGGTAAATTTTATAGTTACGTTGTATTACGTTTTTATAAAATTTTTCGATAAAATCATAAAGTGTGGAAGAAAATTTAAATGCAACTGTAAATTAAATTTATAAAAACATTTAAAAATACTTAGGTGCAGAAAAATGTAAGGCAATTAAAAGAACATTGGCACCGGTTCGTCAACTTCTTTTTATCATTTTCATTAATGTTCAACTTCCGCTTATGCATAAAAACACGGGTTTTTTATTATTTTGTTCCACAGTAAGCTTTATTAATGTTAAATCTTTATTTTATTGAAGAATTGCTTATTAGTAGAACGCATTAATATTATGCATTTAAATGTGATTGTATTGATTAATATAAATAAGTTTTATTTGCATAAGTCCGATTTACACTGCGGAAATAATTTGAAAAACTTTCATTTATAAATTTGTTCTTTTATGAAATTCTTTGCAAAATGTTTTGTATACCATATCGAAATCAAGTTTACACTTCTGTATGCTAAATTGATGAATGATAAACAAAGTTTAAATTCGTTTATTTTAAAATTTTCCACTAGTTTTATAATCAAGAATAAATTACTTTATTATCTTAAATATAGTTATACAATATCCATTTTGTGGATAGTAAATGTTTGTTAAAAGAAAAGAAATTTTTTTCTTATATACAAAAATGAGCATGGACTAGTTACGGATTTTCGCGATTTTTGATCAGTTGAATGATGTCTTTCTTTTTTTAACTTAATCAAATCTATAATACTAAATTCAATCTATTAGATATATTTTAATAGGGTTTTAATTTTTATAAAAAGTATTAAATTTTATTAATATTCGTCATTAAAGTTGATATTCCAAAACAGTTACGCATATATTATTCCAAACAATTATAGTTCTGTTAAAATAATAATGGTAATAGTGTCCCTGATAAAAATAGTCGATTAAATCCAATTTATTAATTGGAAATCTTAATACAAATTAATCGGAATTAATCGCGTTCCGATTAATGTGTATTAATTTGTATTAAGATTTCCAATTAATAAATTGGATTTAATCGACTATTTTTACCAGCGTATTAGATCATTTTTAGAATAAAATTGTAATTAATTTCCGTACACCTTTGTACATCGTTAAGTAATAGTATGAGCTGCACGGCACGTGAAAGTATGAAAAATGTTAGCGTTGACTCCGCCTTGACAAGGTTATGAACCCTAAAAGGAAATTTTTTTTGAGCACAGATTGTTCTCTCAAAGTGACTAATGTCTTTTTTAATCACAAACTACTTTCACGTGTATTTTTACTTGATTTTCTTAAATTAAATGTTTTTATAAATATTTAAAGTAAACAAAAATCAATATTGTTATTATGCAATATTATTATAGTTCGTCATTAACTTTAAATTAATTTATTAAATTTTGCGCTTTAATATGAAAATAATATACTGTTGATCACGCGCATAAAAAGAAATCTGATTTGCGAGAATCGGGGCCGCGTCAGGTGACTTAAAAAATAAACTTAGCGAGTTGGTGGTTCTCATTAGTCCAAGCAGCATGTGTTGAATCCACAGCGATTGTTTGCATCGTCAACTATGAAGATCTCCGGCAAGTCGAACTTAAAGTACGTTAAACGTGTCACTTCATCAATTTCACCCCTTTAAAACAGAACAGATGTTGCTCTCAATGCATTAATACTTTCGCGCTTCCGATTATTGTTTAATATTTCTTCAATGTAATAGTTTATACGATAATGATCTAGAATCCTTTATCACTACAAAAGATGTAGGATTCAGCGGCGGTATTGCATAATGGCTTGGCTTGAAATTATCGGAAATCGTACAAGATTAATGATCTTTGCGCTTGAACTTGTCAATAGCATTGGCGAAGTATAAGTCGTTTAAATTTCGAAAGTCAGAGAGCCGAGATTTTGGCCTTGTTTAGCCTTTGAGTTCGCTGGAGAAAATAAGAAGAAATAACCGCTTGTATATAGATCGACGACGTTTAATGCCTAACAGGCTAGCGGAGCTTACGCAAGAATCTGGTTAGTGTCGAACCCGGTGTTGTAGGTGTTCCACGAGTGCGTTATCTAGTCTCCCATTGCTTTTCCTTCTCTACGCTCGATTCTTGCAAATTTTTTCCAGAAACGGACGATAAAGTGTTCATCTTCTTACGTTGTCACAGCAGTATCATTAGTATTTTACTCGATAAAAAAAGTAGATCGTGTTCGAGTGTTTTTACTTTGCAATAGAAGTAATGTCACTCATTTTTATTTTTTCATAATACAATGTCAATTGGTTTTACCAGAATGTGTACAGATGACAGGTAATAAGATAGTAAAATTAAATGAAAATTTGTTTTAAATTTAATTGCGTGCGTAAATAGTAAAAGAACTTTGTAAAAATTGTACAATTCTTATGTATAAAACATAGTGTAAAAATTATCCAGCTTCTTTTATAAATTACAAAGTCTTTTATATAAAATATTTTTTTGTGTAATTTTTACGGTGAGCGCCAGTACAATTTTTCTTAAATCAAATCGCAAACAGGCTGTTGAATTTGATCCAAGCGCAAAACAGTACTGCGTTCGATGCGATCCTTTAAAACGAAAGTTTCAATCGTTCTAAGCAATTTTAATTGCACTCATTGTAAAGAAGTACAACCGCGGAGAGTCAATTAATGTCAGCGTGCAACTAACGCATGAAAAATCTTAATTGTCCAGCAGCCCGGAGAGCCGGGAGCACGATCTGATCGGCTCGGTGACGTCGTCGTCGATGCCGTCGCTCAGCGTGAACGGAGTCTGTCCCCGGACCGACAGATCCACGTCGCCGATCGTCGAGTTGCCGAGCGTCGAGGAGAGCCCTGAGGCGCCAAGACAGAGCGAGGAGGAGATCATCGTGCCGATTGTCGAGGCACTCAACAGGATCATCGAGATCAAGGGAACCGACGACGAAGACGAGAGCGAGACGATAAGACGTCTGACCCGCAATCCGAAGTCTGTATTACTTTTGATTTTTCATTTTTGTGTATGCGTCTATTATTAGATTTTAACTCGTTTTGTTTGTTCAGCTGTTGCCATTCAAATTCAGGGCTTTTACTGATTTTTTAATTTTTAAGGAAGATGCACGTTTGTAGATAAAAAAACTTAACAATTGATTTGACATTGTGTTTGCTGAAAGGCGATGCAAGAAAATTAGTCACTTTTAGTACACTTGTTTTACGATGGTTTTAATGTTGCTTTTAATCTTTGCATAATTGTTTTAAATTCAATAGCAACAGTAATGAAGTATATAATAATATCACCCTTGAAATTATTTAATAAACATATCAAACACTTCTTTTTAAATTAATTGAAAATTTAATAGTTTTAAAGAAAAAGAACGTTGAAGAAGGTTAAATTTTGAATTATTCCCATTTACGTCTTATTCATTAAAAAAAGATATTAATTATTACATATTTTAAGTTTAGATTGCAACATTTCATTTTTTATAATATAATAAAATTAAATTAACAATCAAATTGTTTCTTTCGAAAACACATAATACATTGGATTTTACTAATTATTATGCTTCTTTACAGACAAAAATCGATTTTTACAGTCGGAAAAACAACGGATTGGCATAACTTGTTAGCGGATGCTAAGAAGCCTCATGTCCTAGCGGCACCAAAAGCCAAGGAAGAATTGCAACCCAAAGACAATGAGTTGGCGAAGGGCGATGGTCTGCATTGCGATGTGATAAAAACAAAAAGCCTCGATCAGCCGAAGCCTATTACCGACGTTACCACCGATATGAAGACGCTCAAGTCCGAATTCAAAGAGTACAATTTTCCAAAAGAGGATCCCAACATCGAGAAGCTCGATATGAAATACGTAACGATTCGACCGTCCGAGAAGACATATGTGGTGAACCAAGTGGTATCAAGTACTGCCGATAAATCAGACTTCGAAAGTCCCAAGTTCGGAGATTCTGTAAAAATATTCGAAAACTCTTATCAAGAGACGCCCGTGATCCAGCTTAAAAACGTGCCTCGACGCAAGCTGTCAGTATACGATCGGTCCTTCGACATCGAAAGTGTTCAGTCTCCCAATAGTCTGGAAAAACCGAGTAACGATAAACGGCGATCGGTGAGCACACCTGACGTCCAAGAAACTGATTTTTCTACTTTACGCACTAAGACCTTTGATACACCCTTGCGAATGGATAAATTACTTTATACGTATCGATGCGCTAACAACAGCGATTCATCCACGAGTCCATCCCCGAAGAAGCCGGTCTCGACGGAGGAGTTCGACGATTCCTCGATAGTGGAGCCGCAAAAGCCAATCAGAAAGGCAGTAATCCTTGCGCCAACTAAGTTAAAGCTACCCGATTCAACGGTCGATCAAATTCCGGAAATAAAAAAAGAACAATCTGCCCCTACCGCAGCTCCTTTGAGGAAATTGTCACTTGAGCAGACATTAGGAAATGAAGATATACAGCAGTCGAGAATTTTGAGTTCTTCGTCAAACTTAAAAGAGCAGAAGAATGATGAACAGAAGAACACGATTACGTTCACTGTAGACTCAAAGAATGCTGGTGGTACCGTAGCATCAACTATGCTATCAGATACTACGACAATAGACATGGATTGTTCCGGCGACACAGACAATGTGTTTTTATTGTTGCAAAGAAACGACAAAACATACACCAAAGTACCAAAGCGTAAGTCGATTCCTTTTTTTTAATCATTAAATAAATCAGCAAGCCTAATCTTTTAAAAAGCAACTGTAAAAAAGTAATGATGGTTATGATCATATTTTCGTATTTATTTAAATTAATATATTAATTATTAATTACATTTCTAAGAAGTACTAAATTCGAGTAAGTAGTCATTTGAATTCTTCAATTCGCGGAAGAAAAAAAAATAAAAATAAAGTTAGAAAAAATAAGTCTCCATTTCAAAGACTATATCGCGCAGGCGCAGGTGTGGAAGAGGCTGAGAAGAGACTAGCCGGCGCTACCGGTGCACCGAACGAGACAGCCACGGTAGCAGCGACGCCAGTAGCAGCAGTAGCCGCGGCGGTGGCGACTGCCAGTAACGCCGGAGACAGCGGCGTCTCGGGTCTGGCAGTCGGGCGCGCGATGTCCAGCGGCGAGGACAGCTCGGCCGAGAGTGAGTGCAACGCGGGCACCACCGCGAAGACGTCTGTTGCTCAGAGCGCTGAGCCGGCTGAAGTGTGCGCCTTGAAGACCGACAACCACTGCCTCGAAGCCAAGTCTGCGCCCTCCAATGATAATGACCGGCCTACAGAGAATAAAGTTCAGGTGAACTATATTTTTCACAATCACATCTGTCCTAGAAAAGGATTTATGATGATAATAAGATTTTTTTTCATAAATGTAAAACTTATAGCCGTCTGATTGTGGAGTTTTCAAATAAACAGCGATGTTTGATGTCTTAAAATGTTGATGTATGTGATTTAGGTGAACTTTTAACGATAGTTGTTATGAGATGGCACAGAAGTTTAAAGTGAATGACTTGGTTGACAGATTTTGTAGATTGCTTTCAACAGAAAATTAAAACGTCACGAATGAATACTATTTTAAGTTTTTAAAGATCGCGATAAATTATAACAAAGGTACGTTATTTGCAGATTGACATGAAAATTTGATTACAATTATGTGTATAATTGTATCTTGATTCTCTTAATATATCAGAGATATTAGCGAAACATTGATTAACATACTTATAAATGATTTGGAACATTTTTATAAGCCTGCTACATATAAAAGTAAAAATAATAAATTTTGTAAATTCGCTTTTACGTAAAAATAAATCGATTAAATAGGCATATCGAGAGAAAAAATGTTGACAATTTTATTTTAAAGATCTTTTATAAATGTTTATAAGGTAGCACTTCTTAATCAGCATTGTTAACTGCATTTCACTTTAACCGATTTTGCTCTAAATTTGTTCAATTATCTACAAATCGTGTTAAAATAAATTTGAAAGTGAAGCTAAAAATATTTATCTGATCCACGCTTGTAAAGAATGGATTATAAAAATAGAACCGAGTGAATGGCATTCAAATCCGCGTAAATTTATTTGCCAGCGTGTAGTAACTTTTCTTATAAATTAAAAGGAAATTGTATAATTCTGTTCAATTATTTCATTTGGTATTCATTAAATATTCATTACAATGATTAACGAACTAAATTAATGCATCATTTATTTAATATAACAATAAATAAATTGTGATCTTGATCGATTTTTTTTAAACAATTAAAACAGTTTACTGGTAAAAGAAGTCTTCATAATTATATAATATTGTTTATAGTAAAATATTGTTTTTTTTTTTTTTTTTTTTTTTTTTAATATGATCGGAAATATTTAAAGTCAGGATACTGCCGTGTTGAGAAATGAACAAATTGTATTAGAAATTAAGACCGAGTTAAAGAAAATTTATGACATAAATCAATCATCTTTTCCATAACACTAGTCAACAATGTCTAAAAGAAGCTAAATATAAAGTCGAATAATTTGTCAAGATTAACTCTTATAAAAGACAGGAAAACGATTAGTAGGAGGCGTGACAACCTCGAATATTTAGCATATTACTCCGCATGTTTGAAGATGTCCGCACGAGACGACTATAAGTATTACATAATGTAACCAGCAACTAAAAAAAAGCGTATCGGGATGCATCGAGTTATCGAAGCAAAGAAAGCCTCAAAACAAAAGGCCTAGCGGTGACTCCTCGGAGGATGCAACGCGGACTCGCTTCAATCAGCCTCTTTAATTATGGCGGAATCTTCGGGAGTACGGCAAGGAGATTGCATCGGCGGACACGCCCCAACGTATCTTCGCGAGCAATTGTCTCTGATCAGTTGGGAGTCGAAGCGCCGCTTCGTTACTTAAGCGATTGGCCAACTGAATTGCGAGAGTCGCGCGCTCATCGGGTGCTTTTGGACGCGCGGCCGGACTGCCGCGGAATGCTCAATCCCGCTGGGTTGTGGTTTTTAATCCGCTGCTGACCTTCGGCTGGGTGGCGCTCGCCCGGCGATTATTATATCGCGTGACGCGAGTTTTACCCGTTTCGAGCGCCCACTCTTTGATCAATTTTGATTTTTTTTTCCTTGCGAGGCCGAATTATCGCTCTTTTTCAAAGCTTCAGTGCAAAAATTGCATCGCGTTTGCCGTAAGAATGTTCCGATAGGCTACTGTTTGTTAAGAAATGATACAATATCGTGGTTTTGTTTTTATAAAATTTCCATAACGTTTCGCCTGCTTATCATTTCTTTTTTAAATTTTATCCGGTTCGCTTCGATTAATTTTAATATTTTTACTTTAGAGCTTTGTTATCATTTTAATTAACGAGGCAAACATTAATTAGTATTTGTATCAGCGAATAATGGGTCTATTTTGGGCTGTAGTTTTTTAAAGTGAATAAGCTTGTTCAAATTTAGCGTATAGAGTAAAATGAATATTAATTATTTTTTTTTGCTAATGCTACTTACTCAACATTAAAGATAACAACTGACAGTTTGATGTAATATTCGTGGTAGTAGTTGCACTAATTTTCCAAACAGCTTACTTTTGCTTTACCGAGAAACGACGTTGAATATTATCATTATGAAAAAAAGTAATTTTGTAATGTTAAAAAAAAAAACTAGTCTAGAATCAATGAAGTTAATGAAAGTGTCAAATTGCGGAAATCTATAAGCGCGACTGAACACATGTACTGCACAAAGCGCAACCGTGATATAATAAGATAATTGGAAGACGTAGAAGTAGGTCGCGAAGAATCGGATCTTACAGTTAAAACATATTAATGAGTAGTCAAGATCATTTAAATTTGAGGGTTAATGTCAAACTGTAATTTTTAAAAATTCGAGCGGCTTTTAAAACGGCAATTTTATTAGAAATTTTATAAAATGACGAGACTATCTTTCGGATTTACATAATATTCTGAATTACTAGTCACTGTGATGTCTTGGAAAAGTCTGCGTATATAGACTCATGAAGTAGCAGACGGAATTTTTATTAGCTGTTCATATAATACACGCATGCATATTGAATCACATCCAATTATATATGATTTGATTTCAGAAAATTGCTTATCATCTCAGTTATACATTTTTCTTGTCTCCCGAAGATAATGTTTTAATTTCCACTTTCAATATTTTTCAATAAATCATGCAAATAGCAAATTGTGTATGTAGTAACACGTTTCTTAGGCGCATTTTGAATTTAAGTAGAAATGGTACGAACATGGTGAGACAAGCTGGCTGAAGATAAATGAACACATGAAGTAGAAATAGTACAAAAAGAGAATATGAAATTAAAAATAGCATATAATTAAGAGTGCTAATTGTTATGCATTTTTTTTTTTAAATCACACTAAAAAAATGTTGAATTAGTTAACATTTTAAAGTTGCAATGTGAAGCGTATAATAAAAAATTACGATTACCGCGATAATTCACCGGAAGTTTCGCGACAATCAGTGAGATTACTATGATACAAGGACTTCGTTTTTCTCGTCTTCTCAGTTTTCTTAAATGTACTTTGTTTCACAGTAAGCATGTAAAATCGTTCATCCGGAGTAGTAAAAAAGGCCGTGAAAATCGAAGAGTCTCCGTCGCCATTCATTCATTCATTGAGCTACTTGCTGCGTCACTAGTCTGATTTCAAAAAAAGAGCTCTTCACTTTCTGCGATCGTAAACTTGTCTCGCTTCTTTTCCCCTGGCTGCCCCCTCGGTCATCTGCACGTGCACTCCTACGGTCATTATACATTCGCTCGGGGTTTGGGTAATTTGCTACGCGAACCCGAATCATTGAGAGATAACGACATTTTTTCCGGCCACGCAAACACACTTATTTATCAACTACTCCTATTTTTTTTTTTTACTCCTTTTGCATGATCACCACGTGCGTTGGCTCATGAGCAAGGCGGTGCTTATTACTGATTTATTGGCTTCTTACTCGTCAAAATTTATCTTAAGAAAGTTGTTAATGTTAATAATTCGATTAGATTTCTTTTTAGAAGGTATTTCTTTATGAAGTGCAAATGTAGATCAATCGAATAAATTAAGTTTATACAGCTTCTGCTGTACATATATCAAATGTTATGTAGTTTTTAGACTTTACGTCCAAATTAATTTTGTTTACGTCATGAATTTTTTACTCTTATGGCGGTATGATATAAATCATTAAAAAATACGCGTTTTTGTCCAAGACAGAAATTGAACCAAAAAAAATCGAATTTTCTGTTTTCGCAGCAGTGAAAGTGTTAAACGTAGAGAAAAAAATGTCTGTCATTAAAAAAAAAAATTAAATTATGCAATATTTAATTTGAGAGTCACGTAAATGGTATGAATGTTGATTGAACTTTTAACGATGTATCATTCATCTGAAAGAAGTCAACATTTTTAAGTATTCCTTGGCACCGAACTGAAATCTACTTATATAAAACGATTTGTGCTCGATTGAGTAGCATTTTAATTCATCAAATCTTTTTTCCGAGCATTTCTACAGTCTTATATTTCTTTGAGTAAATGCGAAAAGCATTTAGAAAATTTAAGCGCTGATGATACACGCAGCTCCAATTTGGAGAGTTCCGATGGCTTTAAACTTTCGCGTGCAAATACGTCGTCGGGATTATCCGGAGCTCTTGCGACCGCCCGATATAAAGCAAAAAATAATATTTGCTTTGAACTGGGAATCGACGCCGTTCGAGATATTATTATTAGTGCGAAAAGCCGGCGCAGCCTCGGAGAAGTGATATATGTAAAATTGAAGGTGAAGATGTCGAAATTTTGCAAACGACGGATCAGTATCTGGAGCTGCGAGAGAAAGAGACAGAAAGAGAGAGAAAGAGTGTGAACAGCGAAGGAAATTATTATTGGATCAAATCGGAGTATTTTTTCGAGAGATTAACCTTGCAGGTTGATGTGGCTGATTATTTGAGAATTTTTAAAAAGTTCAATACGGTTATTAACTTCACTCACGTTTATTGTTTATTAAACACTTGCAAAAAAAGTCATACAGAGACAAAATCGAACGTTATTCATATTCCAAATATGCATACTCTCAATGAATGTATAAAGCATATTATGGATCTCGCTTATCAAAATAGAACTAAAATAAATATTGATTAGAAATAAGTTCCATTTAATTTAAATGTATAGTGAGAAAAAATAAAAATAGAAGATTTGTTGCATATAGAACAGTTTGAAAAAATGTATAAGTCATGTTTATTTTTCCGTTGATTAAAAATGTACCAATTAAATGGCATCGACGTCTGTTATCACGTTAACTTAATTTCAGTCACGATATGATGTCGCGCGCCATCCGCTGTTTTTTTTTTATTATTTTTTTTCCTCTGTCCGGTGGGACGTCTAAAAAGGAGCTAATTGAGGCTCGCCACGCAAACCAGCACTTATAAGGGTCCGATCAGTCGCGCCGCGCTTCGCATCAGAGTGATTTCGACGAGGTGCGAATTCATTAGCGTCAAACGAGTTGCAAAATAGCGGCGCGGCGGAGTGATCTTTATCTCATTAAAGTCTCATTCTAAACCGTCCCCATTTACTCGCCAAACGAGAGCTTTTCGCATGTAAATTATCGATCTGTACCGCCACTAATTATACGCAATATTACCTTTTTATTTAATGTGACTCATGCATTTCATGACTGTCTATTTGACAACACAAGTAGAGCATAAATAATTAGAGTATTGCCGCATTCCACTTGAATTTTTGTTAAAAAAATCATCAAATTATTCATTTCGAAGAATGTGGCTATATATCTAATTTTTTTTAATTTTAGATTCCTCCGATGGTGAACGAGGAAAAAGAAAGCAGTTGCCAAAAAGTGACGGCAAACAACTCGTCCCAAGAAGCGTCGAAGGAGGATGAAAGTCCGAAAGCTTTCCCGAGTTGGACCGATGAGAAGCTCCAAGAATCCGGCATCGCCAGTTTCCCCGACGTCGATTCCGAAATAAAGTGAGATTTTCAGAAGCGCTTTGACATTATTTCGAGAATCCGTTTGTTCAGACAGATCCATTTGTAGATAACGTTGAAAACGGGAAAATTGAAAAAAAGCTTTGGAAAAAATAACGGACTGCTCATAAGCTCGATCTACAGTACTAATGATTTATTTGGTGCAGTGAGCTTCTTCACATGTTTTTTCTCACTCTCGATGAGTACCGGCGAGCGTTTTCACGCGCGAAGGCCCGAAAGCGCCGCTATTTCTAAAAAGACATCAAGTGTCAAGGTGGTCCGCGACGCGCGAGCGTGACGAACTTCCCCTGCTCTTCTTCACTTGGTCTCGCGACCGATATTTTTGGTTCTTTCATCTTTTTATGACCGCCCCATTTATCGTTCACTTCGCAATGTTAAATTTCTTTTCGATATCTTTTTATTTAAATTTCTTTCCAGCGATGCTTACTTTGGTATTGATACCTAATGACACACATTCGCACAGATACATGTATTATATTATAATCCTATTTAAAAATTCAATTAATATTTCTATTATAACAGCGAATATAGAGTATGTGCTACGGTGGAAATCAAAAGATAATTTCATTAATATTTACAGGATGTTCCATCTAAACAAAATAAACAAAATGATATTTGCACTTGATTAAATAATTTGACGGTTTAGATTCACAAAAGCACATACATTTTTAAATTAATTTATTAAAATTGAGAAGAAGTTATATATTAATTTTAAATTGATTTAGAAATGTGAGATGTACTTTTATTTATATATTTATTATTATTTGTTTTAGTGAAATTTTATCTGAGGAGGAACTGAAGGTAATAATAACAAATAAATATAATTAAATACTATAATAAGAATTTGACATCTTCGTAATAATATCGTAAATTTATTTTTTTTACTTTGCTTGCATCTTGCGGATAAGGTACATTTTTATATACTTGTTAGTAAAAATTAATAGTATCAAAGTGTATTAATACAGTGCCCATGATTGACTTCTACATAATTTTACCGCAGAAAAACTTCTTCTGCCCGAGTTTGTTCAATGAAACGAATAATTTTATTCTCTTCGAATGATTTTATTGCAAGGAAAAAAAATTAAAGCGAGTTAATGACATTTTTTGAACATTTTTTCTTAAAAAAAATACTAAATTTTATGTAATATAAGACGAGGAAAAATTGCTCATTATGCTTTTTGCAATAAAAGAAATATATAATTAATTGTATCAGAGTACTTATTAATGCAAAATTTTGTGGTTCAACATAAAAAACTAGATTTAAATACTCATTGCTTGTTTTAATAAATAATTTACTTAATTAATCTCATTTATATTACAGAAGAAATATACAGCTTTTTCCGTCGGACTGAGTACAGACAGGATGACTCTTTCCAGGCGTATAATTTTATCTCGTCGTCATCGTGACCAAGCTGAGAAAAACTTTACCAATGAAGTTTCTAAAATGCATCAGGATATAAAGGTACATAACATAACGTTTAACATTTTAATTGTAAATAAATGAAAAAATATTAAGAAACGTTGTTGTTTATATCAACATGCAACTAACAATTAAAAGTATTCAATGCATGCAAAAAAAAAGAATAACTAAAATTTTTCTTTAACAATTGTTTTTTTTTTTTTTTTTTTTAACTGCGAGAGTTTCCATAAAAATAGCAGTTTATTGTGCTACTATCTTCAAGCTTCATTCGTCGAGATGTATTTCCTTGCTAAAGTATAAACGTGCGTAAAAATAAAACTGTATGTGGTTCTTTGTTAAAAGTTTGTAACGATAACACAAATGCTAAACAATGTTGCATAACTTTCTCCACAACAGTCACTTTATTCGTCAATTAATCGGCTGAATTGTTAGTTACGTTGAAAATGCTCTCAGCATTTAGTTCAATTCCAATTTCGTGACATCGCGAACTTCCTACAAGCACAAGACTAATGTGACCCAAAACAGGAGCTGGCGCCTTTATGCGTTGATAGCGAGTCGGTGGAGCGGGTGGAACGAGTGAAGCAGCAGCTGGAAATGGTGGCGAGGTGTACCCACAGGGTATCATGCGACGCTGAAACCCTCGGTGCCGTGCACCAGGAGCGTCGGGTCTCCCGGGCGGTCTTGTTGGCCGACAAGTACCTTCAGACGCTACGTCACAAGTGCGAAAAGCTTGCCGCTGAGCTTGCAGAGACGAAGTATGCGAGAACCACAGTACGCCACGTTCTTCTCGGAGCTCGATTTTTTCCTCTCGATCCCTTTTTACTCCGCTTAAGTCCTTTAGGATCTGAACCTTCTTCCCGAAGATTTTTATTACATGTTTTTTTCTATATAGCAGTATATCCATGAATATTTAAAAATTTTATTTGTAATCCTTCATTCCAGTAGTGATCTGGCCCGAGTAAGAATGTAATTTTAAATTTATATGAAAAATTAAAAAAAGTGTAAATTTTAGGAAAATCCTTGCCGAGAACAACATAGTGCTCGAAGAAAACTTGAGTGAGATGGGCGACGACGTGCCACGGGTTCGGTATCGCGCAGTACCCAACAATAATCGTACGATGGTTCGAAAATGCAAAAAGAAACTTGTTCGCAGCTTGAGCCGCTTCCCATCATCATCATCATCATCATCATTATCATCGACATCATCACCATTTTGTTATTTTACATATCCTCTCTTATTTTATTAAAACGATACAATCTTTTGGCCGTTGTGATTAAGGGGGGTTTATACTTCAAAATTTTTTTTTGAAAAATAATTTGAAAATTAAAAATTATAATAAAATTTATATTTTCTATTAAATATTCTAGAAA